>ML407592.1:40774-101284 GCA_005239525.1 Nicotiana knightiana | reverse complement strand
ACCCCCCCCCCCCCCCCAAATAAAAATAAGCATTGTCCCCAATGCTTAACAAAATACAAACAAGGAAGGGAAAGAGTAGAGAGGACTCCCTATGTGGTCTCGTGTCCATAGAAGCATCTCCTCCCTCAGGCTCCTCCAACTGGATCTCATCATCCTCTACTTGGGGAGTAGTTGGGTTGGTGAACATCTGTAGCACTGTCTCAGCAGTGCGGGCAGCAAGGTCTGGCTCCTCAGACTCGCCAGCTGGTGCCACTGGTGCTGATAGTGCTGCTTGGTCTACTGGTACTGCTAGAGCTATCTCCATCAGTAAGTCAAACGGAAGGTCTCCAGCGGCTGCTATCTTGGTCACCTCTTGTCTCAACTTATCAACTGATTTCTTCGAAGCCTGGGATTTCCTCATCTTCTTCACCTGCTTTCCAAGCTCCTTAATTTCTCCCCCATGCGCCACCAAAGTTTCCATGATGGTCTTCTGATTCTCCAATATCTTCTTCAAATTGTCCTCCACTATCGGAGGAATCTGGGGTGCTGGGGTAGAAGTCTGTGCTGCAACAACACTAGATAGGCCAGACAGCTTTGCAGTAGCTGTCTGCATCCATATGTTGAGACTCGCTAGTGTTTGGGAGGCTCGCAACATATAAAGTGGATAAGTAGAAGAGGAAGGAACTGGTGCTGATGGCCCTGAAGAAGGAGGTGGAGGCATGGCAGATGTATCGGTGGAAGGCATGACTGCTGAATCTGCAACTTCCACCGATGGCTCATTAGAATAACCTATGGTAGTAGTCGACATACCCTTGTTCTTCGGGTTCCTCGGGTCCTTCAGAGAGTACCAGGTGAAGGGCTTTTTAGACCAAACCTTCGTATCAAAGCTCTTGGACTCCACCCCCCCGCATCCGTAAGATACTCCTTGATAGTGTTGGGATACGTATAGGAGCTTTAACCCTGCCTAACAACCAGAGACATGTTGGCCGACATGATGGCACCCACATTGATGGGTACCCTGCAATGATGGAGGCAACTAGGACTGCCCGTGGGACTGGGAGATTATTTTCGTTCTGGCTTGGATCTATTTGACTGCACACAAATGTTTGTCAACCTTTTGATTCAAAGTTGAGGGTGTTCCGCTGAATGGGAACCCCTGTTGTGATCCATGGTAGTGGTGGTCCTGGAGATGCCAATATCTTAGCTATCCAAGGGGGAGCCACATCGCCCATTTCAAACTTCTCTAAATATTGCACTGGTTCCACATCCTCGAGCCCCAAATAAGTGTTCAGGGTGCTCTGATCAAACCGTACTTTTAAGTTCCTCACCTTAGTCATGTTAGTCCCCTTCTTGATATGCGCCACATTGGCATAGAATTCCCGGGCTAAGTGCTCCTTGGCATCCACCACACTTTGAGTGAACCATGTCCACCCTTTTCTCTCCCGAAACTGTTTTGCCACATTTGGATTGTACCTATCCAAGTCTTTCAAAATAAAATAACGCTCAAGTGTGAGAGATCTCTGAGGCCACCACTTTCGAAATCTGTTGAATGCTGTCAGACTCACAAATCTGTCTTCCCAGATTTCCTTCTTCTTCGACCTCTCAAGGCCGGAAACTCTGGTATCATCCCATCGACCGACATCCGAAATATCATCATCATCATCAACTGTGACTGGTGCATTGGGAGCATGAGTAGATGAGGGTTCTGAACCCTGACTATCATCTTTCGAACCATCAGAAGTGCTTGCTGAGGTGGAAGGCTCATCTCGAGGCTGAAACCTCCATTGGAACTGCTGTGGCAGAGACAGAGCATCAGGATGCTCTTCCATAAAGTTTCCCTCTGATGCTTCCCTAGACGGGACGTATGATCTTGATTAAGAGGGCTCTGCAACCCTATCTCACCCAGCGGTTGCCTTTTTGGATATCACTTTTTGCACAGAGAGTGGTAGGGTACCCCTGCCTCAGCCTCAGGAGGATTCACCCCTCCCCTTGGATGTATCACCTCATCCCCGAGATCTAACCATTGTCTGCAGTACATAGAAACAGGAATTAGTTGGGGAAGTGCGGTCCGCAAATTTTTGAGTGCGACCGCAGATGGGTTTGTGTGGATCGCACAATTTGGAAGTGCGACCGTAATGGTGATTCTGCGGTCCGCATAATTTTTAGTGCGACCGCACAATTGAAATGCGGTCCGCACAATTTTGTCTGTCGTCGCACAATGAAAGCTCAAAAATCACAACTCTTTGAGGATAAAGAATTGCTCGATTTGCGGCCGCACATAATTTTCCGCGACCGTGGTTTAATTTCTGCAGACTGCACAATTTCAAGTGTGATCCGCATAATCATTTCACACCATATGCCCTAGCTTAATGATGTGCGGACCACACAATTCAAAATAATTGGCACTAAACTTAGGGTTTCTAATTCACGCACAATTTAGACATGGTAGTAGAAATTTAGACATGGTAATAGCAATTTAGACATGATAAATGGTTTACCCATCTGCCAAATAGCAAATACGAAGTTACCCACACAAATTTAAGCTCAGATGATGATGAATTTGACATTAGCCCTAAAAATAACTATACTAATTATGAACAAAATTAAGAAATTGAAAAATTTAAAGATGAATTGAACATACCAGTAATGTAGTGATGCTAAGGAAAAATCAAAGATGATGAAATGAGTGTCAGTTGTGTGAATCGATTAAGTGCACTGTGTTTTCCTTAGTGTTATTTGTTCAGAGTTCGTAAAGTCTCAACATTAGTGAGAAGGCTACTATTTATAGTTGACCGGTTAGGGCAAGAGTTCAAGAGATGAGTGTGGCCACACAATTTCATGTGTGGTATGCACTCCTTTACCTGCTACACATTTACCCTTTGTTGATCTGCGGTCTAAAATTTTTTTAGTGCGGCCACAGATTTTGGTACGGACCGCACATTTCATTATGCAGCCGCACTTTGGCCATTTCTCTGACAGGCAAACTTTAGAGAGTTTGCAATTTTTGATCTCTAGTTATGCGGTCTGCACATGAATTATGCGGCCGCATATCCCTTTCTGCTCTGGCATTCAAAATTGTGTGGTCCGCACTTTTTTCACGCTTAGCCATTTTTTAGAGCATAGTTCCTAAAAAGCACGCTCATTCCTGCAACACACTTCAAAACCACTTAGCATAAAACAAGACCTATCTAAAGAAGAAGAAAAATAAAAATAAAAAGAAACATGGGTTGCCTCCCAAGAAGCGCCTGATTTAACGTTGCGGAATGACGCATATTACCATCATCACTTGAAATGAATCACTGCCACGGTGTGACCATCACCAACTTTTCTCAGATAGTGCTTCACCCGGTGACCAATGACTCTAAACACCTCATCATTTTTATTTTTCAATTTCAATTCACCAAAAGGTGTCACACCCACAATTTCAAATGAATCACTCTATTTGGATTTCATATTTCCAGGAAACATCCTCAATCGTGAGTTGAACAATAACACAAGATCGCGCACCTTGAATTCCCTATTTCTAATGTGTTTGTCATGAATGTACTTCATTCTTTCTTTGTAAAAGGAAGAACTTGCATATGCATGGTACCCGAATTCATCTAGCTCATTCAAATGTGCAACCCGCAATGTGGCAACTGCATCCAAATCAAGATTTAGCTTCTTCAAAGCCCACAAGACCTTGTGCTCAAGTTCCACCGAAAGATGACAAGCTTTGCCAAACACCAACCGGTATGGAGATATCCCAGTAAGAGTTTTGAAAGCAGTCCGATAAGCCCATAGTGCATCATCCAACTTCTTTGACCAATATGTCTGGATAGAATTCACTGACTTGGACAATATACTCTTGATCTCCTGGTTGGATACTTCCACTTCTCTGCTTGCTTGAGGGTGATAGGGAGTCGTGACTTTGTGAGTAACTCCATACTTTCTAAGCAAGGTGTCAAAAGCTTTTTTTGCAAAAATGCGACCCCCTATCGCTTTTGATGGCTCGCAGAGTACCAAACCTTGTGAAGATGTTATTTTTCAAAAATGCCACCACACTTATTGCTTCTTTGTTGGGTAGATCAATGGCCTCAACCCATTTTGACACATAATCCACCGTTGTCAAAATGTAGGTATTCCTACAAAAGCTTACAAACAGTCCCATGAAGTCAATACCCCACACATCAAAAATATCAATTTCCAAGATGGTGGTGAGGGGAATTTCATTTTTCTTTGAAATCCCACCGGACCTTTGACATTTATCACAATGCTTGACTAGATCACTTGCATCCTTGTAGAGAGTAGGCCAATAGAATTTAGTACTCAACACTTTGTCTGCCGTTCGTGCTCCACTATGGTGACCACCATATGGTGAAGAATGACAAGCCCCATGAATTTCAACTTGTTCCTCCTCCGGCACACATCTTCTAATCATGCCATCAGTACAAATCTGGAAGAGGTACGATTCATCCCAATAATAGTCTTGGAAATCCCGTTGGAGCTTCTTCCTTTGGTTTGAAGAGAACTCATCCGAGATAATACCACTTGCAAGATAATTTGCTAAATCACTGAACCATGGCATCTTGGTCATTGAAATGGCTAGAAGTTTCTCACCAAGGAAGGAGTCATTGATTTCAAGGACGTCATGTGGCCTCCCCTCCTCCTCCAAGCGAGATAAGTGGTCTGCCACTTGGTTTTCACTACCCTTGCGGTCTTGGATGTCTATATTTAATTCTTTCAATAAAAGCACCCATCTCATTAACCGAGTCTTTGAATCTTTCTTTCTCATAAGGTACGAAGTGCCGCATGATCCGTGTGGACAATCACCTTTGTACCCATCAAGTACGGGCGAAACATCTCCATAGCAAAAACAATAGCAAGGAGCTTTTTTTCGGTCACAGTATAATTGACTTGGGTATCATTCATGGTCTTACTATCATAGTAGACCGGATGAAATATCTTGGTCATATGTTGCCCCAAAGGTGCTCCAACCGCCTCATCACTAGCGTCACACATGAGCTCAAAAGGTAAGCTTCAATTGGGGGCGGTGATAATAGAAGTAGTTGTCAACTTTAACTTGAGAAATTCAAAAGCTTTCATGCAATACTCATTGAAGTGGAATTTGGCATCTTTCTCCAAAAGCTTACACAAGGGGATCACCATTTTGGAAAAATCCTTGATGAAACGCTGGTAGAACCCTGCATGACCCAAAAAACTCCTCACTCCCTTCACGGATGTTGGAGGTGGAAGTTTAGAAATCACCTCTATTTTTTCCTTGTCGACCTCAATTCCCTTCTTTGAAATCTTGTGGCCAAGGACAATACCCTCCTCGACCATGAAATGAAATTTCTCCCAATTCAACACCAAGTTCATATCTTCACATCTTGCCAAGATCTTATCCAAATTTGCCAAGCAATCATCAAAGGAATCCCCGAGTACCGAAAAGTCATCCATGAAGACTTCAAGGTAATCCTCTACCGTATCCATAAAGATCACCATCATAAACCGTTGGAAAGTTGCCGGTGCATTGCATAAGCCGAATGGCATCCTCTTGAAAGAGAAAGTTCCATAGGGACAATTGACAGTTGTTTTCTCTTGATCTTCCGGAGCAATAAGGATTTGATTGTAGCCTGAATACCCATCTAGAAAGCAATAGAACGCCCAGCCGGCCAATCGATCACGCATTTGGTCAAAAAAGGAAAGTGGAAAATGGTCTTTCCTTGTAACTTTGTTTAGATTCCGATAGTCCATGCACACTCTCCACCCGGTCACCATTCTTGTTGGAATCAACTCATTTTTATCATTGGTGACCATAATTATTCCCTCTTCTTCGGAACACATTGCACCGACAAAGTCCATGAACTGTCAGAAATGGGGTAGACAACCCCGACATCCAACCACTTTATGATCTCCTTTTTGACCACCTCTTGCATTGCTTCATTTAGCCTCCTTTGATGTTCAATGGAGGGTTTGGCATCCTCCTCCAAATTAATATTGTGCATGCAAAATGCGAGGCTTATTCCCCGTATATCCGCCAATGTACATCCAATAGCTTTCTTCCTCTTTTGTAGCACCACCAATGTAGAGTCTACTTGCACATTAGTCAAACTAGAGGAAAGAATAACCGGTAAAGTAGAATAAGGGACAAAGAAT
This sequence comes from Nicotiana knightiana, assembly GCA_005239525.1. Lineage (NCBI taxonomy): Eukaryota > Viridiplantae > Streptophyta > Magnoliopsida > Solanales > Solanaceae > Nicotiana > Nicotiana knightiana. The sequence goes on along the minus strand of ML407592.1, from coordinate 95,167 downwards.
TCATACCTGAGATGCAGAGGCAATGGCTTTTACTCCAAAATGGGAGGCTCCTCGATTGAGGGCTTTGTTGGAGGAGTCTTCCGATTTTCAAGATCCAAGGACAATTTGCGAGGTTCATAAGTGTACGACCCCATTCCTTGAAATGAGTTCACGCATACCACAAAGCCATCCATCTCGTCATCATCAAGGTTAAGCAAAACAGACTCCAATGTGTCATCAACATTCATTGTGGCACTAGTATCATCAATAATCACATATGTCACCAAGTCCACAAAGGAACACATTTCATTGCTATTCCGTTGCCTCATATATTTGCACACATGGAAAACCATCTTTTCATCACCCACCCGGAAAGTGAGTTCACCGGCTTCCACATCAACAAGAGCCTTCCATGTAGCAAGGAAAGGTATACCCAGAATAATCGGCACCTCATAGTCCACTTCACAATCAAGAATCACAAAATCCACCGGGAGAATGAATTTATCAACACGAACCAACCATCATCAATTATACCCAACGGTCTCTTCATGGTACGATCTGCCATTTGTAATCTCATAGATGTGGGTCTTGGTTGCCTAATTCCCAAAGTATTGAAAACCAAATAGGGCATCAAACTGATACTTGCCCCAAGATCACAAAGAGCTTTAGCAAAGTCGACACTTCCAATGGTACAAGGGATTGGGAAAGAGCCGGGATCTTCCAATTTAGGAGCCATTCAATGCCTAATGACACTCACTTGATCAGTCATCTTTATAGTTTCACAATTCATCGACCGCTTCTTTGTCACCAAGTCCTTCATGAACTTTGCATAACCGGGCATTTGCTCCTAAGCCTCAACCAATGGAACATTAATAGATAGACTTTTCATCATGTTAATGAAATTTTTTAATTGATTCTCTCCATTTTGCTTGGATAGCCTTTGAGGATATCGAGGAGGAGGCATTGGCATTGGTGCCTTAGACTTTGGCATTAGTGGTTCTGGTATGTCAACAATGTGCTTCCTAGACGGGTTCACTTCTTTTTGAGTCTCCTACACATTGTCATCAATATCAATTATTACTTCATCATTTTCTTGCACCACATTATTCGGGATCTCATCTTATTGTACCACTTGCTCATCATCCACAATTTTCCTTTGACTTGAGGTGGGTACATGCCCACCTTTTCTACTCCTTGTAGTAATGGCCATGGCATGTACCGTGTTGTTCCTACCCTTTGGGTTCACCACCGTGTCACTTGGTAGTGCCTCCATAGGATGAGTGTTTAAATCTTGCGATATTTTCCCCAATTGAACTTCCAAATTGTGAATTGAAGTGTTGTGAGAGGCTAGTTGGGCATCGGAGTCGGCATTCTTCTCCAACATTTGTTTGAACATGTTCTCAATTGGAACCATATCATTGTTGGAAGAGCTTGGACCATGGGAAGGATAAGGAGGCAGGTTGCTCGATTGTTGATACATCGGGGGCCTTTGAAAGCCCGATGCTCGATTTTCTTGGTTATTATTCCATCCCCCTTGGTTGTTGCCTCCCCAATATCCTTGACTTATTGAGTGGGTACCTGACTGTTGATAGCTATAATACACGCCGAACAACGAAACAAGCTTGAAAGTTTACAACCCGTTAGGCAAACACCTAGGTGAAGGTCATAGCCCTAGGAATTTTACATTATTTGAAAACAACAACAAAAACAATTTCTTAGTATAAATTATTTATCTTGCAATCGTAGTTTAAAATAGACCTAGAATCAAACAAATCTTATGGAAGTGTAATTTAAGATAGTTCAAGATCATTCACCACAATATATACTTCTAAATCCCATTCATATAGCTCCCTATGAAATTTGATCCCGACTCTCTGTTGGTATTACTATTGTATTGACCGTTTCATAACCTCAAATAGAGGTGTGGCTTGGACGACATCAATTTTTGGTGCCGTTTCCGGGGAGCTAAAAACATATTTAGCTATATATTTTGTTTTGTGTGTGAATTATCTAATTTTCCTTCCGTATTACTGATTTTTTTTTATGAAACAATTGTAGGTGAAACAATGGGTCTCCACAACAATGATCTTCTTGGAAACATGCCTATAAGGGATGTGGACATGGACGATGGCCAAGTTGAAGAGGTTCCTCTTGAACCTCAAGCAAATAGACAACGCTGACTTTCTCAAGACAATGTTCTCGTTCCACCCCCACCTTCACCAAGAGTAGCTCCACACTGGGTGTTGCCAAATGAAGGGTATGCAAGTACCATAGTCCCGCCCCGCATTAGGGCGGGAATATTTAAAATAATAAATGTTATGCTCACATTGCTAGAGCAATGGGGATTCTTCACCGAGGCTCCGAATCAAAATGCGTACAAACACTTGAAGGGGTTTGTGGACACTTGCTGGGGGAGTAAACAGACATACGTCTCCGAGGATGCTTTAAGGTTGATTCTATTTTCTTTCTCTCTACGCGGGAAAACCTTGGATTGGTTAGAAAGGTTGCCACACAATTTCATCCATACATGGGATGAATTGACGGAGAAATTCAAGTTCTTTTCTCCCGGGCATATGGCTAATCTTAGAGACGAGATTCTAGCATTCAAACAAGAACCCAATGAGCCTTTGCATGAGATATGGGAAAGGTACTGAACTATGGTGAAAGAGTGCCCAAACAATGACATGACGGAGGCTATGATTCAACAAACTTTCCATAGAGGGATCAATACTACCAATAAATGCGTGGTCAACCAACTTGCCGGTGGAAATTTCATGACAACGCTGTATGCGAAAGCTTGTGAGATCTTAGATGAAATTACAGATACTTCATCGGCATGGCAAAGTAGAGAAAATATTCCTCAAGGTGATCCAAACGTGAATCACCTACATATAGAATTGCATGATCATGGGCAAGCAATTGCCGAGTTGACCACCACGATGAATCAATTAGACAAGGCTCAACTTCAACAAGTACAAAGGTCCTAAGCAAGTCAATTCAATGGAGGGAGTTAATATGGTGGTAAACAAGAAAAGGCAAAAGGATACTCAAGTGCAAAATCGTACGGAACATTATGTGCAAGAAGATAGTGAGCTTGATCAAGATGAATCTTACAATGAACAAGATGAGGAAGTACAATATGTGAACAACTTCCAAGGGAAAATAAACAAATCTCAAGGCCCGAATCAAGAACAATGGCGATCTCATGGTAATCGGAATTGGAATTGTAGCAACCAAGGTAATTGGAATGGTGGTAACAACCAAGGGAATTACCTTATTTGCTTGAGGACAAGCAAAACCTTAAGTTTGGGGGAGTTGATAAGTGGGAATTTTGACTACTTATTAGCTCCTTTTAGATTTCGTTTTAGTCCAAAAATGTTTGGTTGTATTCCCGAAAACTGATGAAATATGCTTAATTGCAGGAGTATTGGACAATGAGCCACTAAGATGAAATCCAACTCAATAAGGAGTGATCTAAACTCAAGGAAAAAAATCAGGCACAGAAGCTCAAGTGTGGATCATAGATTTTCATCTGCGACTGCAGAATGTGAAGGAAATTTAATAGAGTCCAAGTGCAAAGTGCGGACCGTATAATTATTGTGCGGCCGTAGAAGCTATGAAGGAGCTAAAGTTCAGAGAGTATCATTTCAATCTCAAAAAGAAATGTGGACCACACAATAATTATGCGGCCGCATAAATCAGCTACACGGCCGCACTAAAAAATATGCGGTCTGCAGAATAGCCCTGTGCGGTCGCACCAAGAATTGTGTGGACCGCAAAATATGAGAGATGCGGCTGCAATCCAGAATTGTGCGGCTGCAGAGACAACTCCTGTCAAGACTGAAGAGAAATACGGACCGCACATTGAATTGTGCGAACGCAGAACCTCCAAAAGGGCATTTTTGTCCGAAAATTCCAGCTTTAAAAAAATAGACCAGTTTCACGAAATTAGGTCATGTTTTGAATATTGAAAGTCATGTAGTCGTTTTTCCTTGCCTCTTTAGGAAAATTTAGCTTACTTTGGTGTTTTAACATTGAATTTTTATCTTTTAATCTTGCAATATGGGTTTTATCATTTTTTCTTCTATACCCATACTGAGTAGCTAAATTTTTAACTAGGGTTGTGACCCAACCCTAGTGTGTAAACCTAATGGGTGTTTGATTTATGATTTTTTATGGTTGGGTGTTTATTATTTAGTCTTGTTCTTGCTTTTAATTGTAGAGTTAATTGTTACAAACAATAGTTCATGCCTATTTGACTGGTCTCTTCTTGAGAAAGAGAGACTTAGTCAAGGAAAACTTGGCTAACAAGAATTTGGGATAAAATCAAGAGATTTATAGTCCTATTTAAAGGGTTGAACCTAGAAATATTAAAACCCGACTTGAGCATTTTATCAACTGTTTTGTTCAATACCCATTTGGACTGAGAAATCCAAATTGGACAAAATCACTCTCTTACCGAGAGGTATTGAGTGGGTACCTTAGTGTTGATAACTATGATACACCCCGACCAACGAAACAAGATTTAAAGTTTACACCTGTTAGGCAAACACCTAGGTGAAGGTCATAGCCTAGGCCTTTTACATTATTTGAAAACAACAACAAAAATAATTTCTTAGTTTTAATTATTTATCTTGCAATTGTAGTTTAAACTAGACCTAGAATCAACCAAATATTGTGGAAGTATAATTTAAGATAGTTCAAGCTCATTCACCACAATATATACTTCAAAATCCCATTCATATAGCTCTATGTGGAATTCGACCCCGACTCTCTATTGGGTATTACTATTGCATCGACTATTTCATAACGTCAAATAGAGGTGTGACTTGGACGAGATCATATGCCTACATGTCAATGTGCATGTGAAGTCATGAATGTCACAATACCGAGCATGAGGAAATGCATCTCTATGCCTACATGCCAAGTATGCATGTCAATGTAATGCATCATAGTGATGAACTCATTTACTCACACTCTCAGAGTACTCAATCTCATTGTATCACACTCAATCACTCGGTACTTACGCTCATTGCTAGTATGTCAGACTCGGGAAGGGTGGATCCTGTCCAACCACTAATATAAAGCCAATCTGGCCTGCTGCGGCGTACAACCCGATCCGATAGTAATAAAACCTATAAGGCCTCCTGTGGAGTGCAACCTAATCCATATAATAATAATAATAATAATAATAATAAAAACAACACATATAAATCCAATATGGCATGCTGCAGCGTGCAATCCGATCCCATAATAATCACTCAAAAATTGGCCCTTGGCCTCACTCAGTCATCAATCTCTCTAGTCTCTCGGGCCCACAAATCTCATGCCACTCAGCCCAAACGGAGATAACATGATGTGAAAAAAATAGATAATATAGACTAGGATATGATATGCAAATGAATGTGACTGAGTGTGTAATTGTAATGTAAGCAAATAACTCAACAGCAAAAATAACCTCGGTGGATGTCAACAGAGTAAGCATATAGACTAAACATTATTTCTAACATGATTCACAACTCATATAATCAAACAAGTAGGGAGAACATGGAGGTAATAGAATATAATAGCAAAACAAGTCTGATCATAGTCTAATAGTCGACTACAATCATCATTTCCTCGGTGCACGCCCACACGATCGTCACCTAGCTTGTGTGTCACCTTAATACACCTCTTATAACGCACTTCTCAGGGTTCGATACCCTCAAATCCAAGTTTAGATATGTTACTTACCTCGAACAAGAAAAATGCAATACCGAGAAAGCCAAACAATACTCTAGAAATGCCATGTCATGACATGCGTATCAACCTCCGAATGACTTGAAACTAGCCAAAAGCAACTCAAAAACATCAAATAATGTAAAGGGAAACAAACTCAATCGATAAAGGTTGAATCTTTGACCAAAAGCCCAAAGTCAACCAAAAGGTCAAACTCGGTCCCCCGCCTCGTAACCCAAAAAAACTCAAAAACTCCGACAACCCATTCAATTATGAATCCAACAATACTAGTCTCACTCTAATCCGACTCTGAATAAATGTTCAAAACTCAAAAATTCACTTTATGAAATTTTAGACAAAAACTCCCAATTTCTCTTTTGAAATCTTCAATCAAATGCCAAAAATGAAGATAGATTCATGAAATATAATAATAAACGGGTAGGAAACACTTACCCTAATCCATGTGGTGAAAATCGCCTAAAAAATCACCTCATTCCAAGCTCCATAGCTCCAAATATCGAAACCTCCAATAATAGAGTACTTATAATCACCAGATGATGACAATCACCCCCTTTTTGATGATGACAAAATAAATTAATTCATTTTACATCCCTGTTTATTTCGCCTTCATTCGGCTCCCCCTCAACTTACTGTCAGGTATTTTGAGTCGGCTCCCCCTCAATTTGTTTCCTTTTTCATGTGAGTTGGTTGGTCGACTCTTTTCCAGTTAGTCGACTTGTCGACCCTTCCTACCTAGTTGACTCAAATTTACCTGCAAGTTAGGTTATCCTTTCTCTCCCTTTGGGATCACTCAAAAAGAGGTCTAAGAAAGTTTAATTACTAGAAGATAATAAGTTTAAGAATTACATCATCCAGATAATCCAAAAAAACATGCAAGCATCCAAAAAACACATCCAGGACATGACCAAAAAAATATTGTCTTGGCATAACCAACATTAATCAGCTGCAAAGAAAGTAGGTAAAGGTATTAAAGATGGCTTCCTTGAGACAGTCAAAGTTTGCATTCATTGTGGCTGAGATTCCATCACCACAATCATGAACTTTCTTGAAGGCTTTTACTGCCTTTTTGCAGTCTTATGAACCATGACTCTGAGATTGGACACATCGGAACCTGTTTCCTTGGAAACTTCATTCATATCACCAACTGAAGACTGAGTTATCAGGAGCAGATCTTTGATGGCAGTAAACTTGTCATCAAGTGCAGCAATCTTTGCAAGCAATTTTGGATTGTTGACAGCAGCCTGAGAAGTATCAACCTTTACCTTGGAGCTAGAGGGAATAACTATGGCTTTAATTTCCTACTTCTTTATCTAAGCACCATCCACAACAACATAGCCCATGCTAACAAATTCTCTATTGTTATAACACTTGTAGACATAAGGGTAGTTTGAGAGAGGGATATTGAAGGTTTCTAGGAGGTGAGTGATAACCATCCCACAGGGAAGACTCGATGATTATTCAGCACATTTATAAAATTGATTACCCAGAAGAACAACTTCACTTTGTTCTTGGTGAGAAGTCAGTAGACCAAAAAGGTGCCTCTTTGAGATAGAGTGATGTAAGATCATGTTCTGGGAAGTATGGTAGTGGCAACAATGTGGGCAAGAACATGGGTTTCAAAGTTGATGTCACTAGGTCCTATTTGGTTCGGGAAGGGATCATATAGGGAAGGAGCAAGACATTATTTGGCTTATTCAAATGACACTTCAAAATCTTCAGGACAAGAGTTCTTAAACAGAGCAGAATAACCAGAACTTTTACACTTAAACAGATAATCAAAGGTAGAACAATTTAGAATGATACACTGACTTAGTACGAAGGACTCAGTCTTATCAGATTGGGGGAATGAAGATTTGCATAGAACATGCGAACAAGATCTTTGTAAACTTTTGTAGGGGTTAGAACAAAGAAATTTTCCCATCCCTGAAAACTAAAGAAGTCTTTAAGCTTGCAATTTAGGGAATCCATCTCTTCAAGATTGACGACTCTTCCATGAGCGATTGATTTTCCCTAGAAGGCGACAAACTTGTCTCTGTTGGGTGAATCCCAGTAGCTCACTTCCGACTCTAGCACACTGTCTAAGTCTATCTTAACTTTTTTCGGGTGTAGGCTTCAACTCCTTCTTCCATAGGACGCTTTCATAAGGATTTTTCAGTAAGACTTCGAGCATCATCGGAGAGGTCTTTACTAGAAGAGGAGAATTCCTCAGAGTGATCAGACACAATGGTGATGGGTTCTGATGGTTGAGTAGGGGTTTTCCCTTTGGACCAGGTGTTTTTACGAGTGGAGGCAGAAGGGTTTTTCGAAGCTTTAGATATTGGAGAAATAGGGTGAAGATTACAATGTGAGGGCTTAAGGAGGAGGAAATCTTATCGAGAGAAAGAGAGACGTGAAAATGTAGGATTTAAACAACGTGGCTGATGGGTGCAGAGAAAGGGAACATGCACGATTGATTCAGTTTCCATCTCGGTTTACTAAAAAGGTAGAAAGAAAGACTAAAAATGGAGGCACCTCATTAAAGCTACTGGCGGTAATGATGAGATATGAAAACACAAAAAGATTTCCTACCAAAATCACTAACACACACAATCTTAGAAAAGTACAGAAATTTCAAATGCCTAATTAAAAAAAGTAATAATGTCAAGTAGGTCCCTAAGGTTTTGAAATATGTCTTTTTAAAGAGGCTTAGTGAAAATATCAGCTAATTTATTATCAGTACTAACAAATGATAATTCAATGTAACCTTTAGAACATGATCTCTAATAAAATGATGCTTGATATCTATATGCTTTGAACTAGAATGATGCAATAGATTTTTTGACATACAAATAGTACTAGAATGGTCACAGAAAATTTTAATAGGCTTAAAGGAAATATCATAGTCACTTAGTTATTGAGTTATCCAGAGTAGTTGAGCACAACATTGTCCGAAAGCAATGTATTCATCCTCAGTTGTGGATAGTGCAACTGATCCTTGTTTCTTACTATTCTAGGAGGTGAATGATTTTCCTAGTAAATGACATGTTCCACTTGTGTGTTTTCTATCATCTTTATCTCCTGCAAGATCTGCATCTGAAAAACCCTTAAACATAAAATTTTTAAGACGTGGATACCATAAACCATATGATATAGTCCCATTGAGATATCTAATAATTCATTTCACTGCAGTTAAGTGAGACTCTTTGGGAGCTGATTGGAACCTGGCATATCTACACATACTAAACATTATGTCAGTTCGACTAGCATTTAAGTGAAGTAGAGATCCAACCATTCCACGATATTTTGATTCATACACTGGTTTTCATTCCTCATCTTTGTCAAGGGATGTAGCTGGAATCATGGGAGTTCCAAGCGCCTTTGCATTGCTCATTCCAAATTTTTGCATGTACTTAGTATGACATATGAAGATACCTTCGTCTGATTGATGAATTTGAAGTCCAAGGAAGAACGTCAGTTCTCCTATCATGCTCATTTCAAACTCGCTTTGCATGAGATTTGAGAGTTCCTTGCATAAGGCTGGGTTTGCACTTCCAAATATAATATCATCAACATAAATTTGAATTATGAGATTACCTGATGATGACCTTTTGATAAAGAGAATAGTGTCGATCTTACCTCTTGAGAAGCCATGACCAACTAGAAATGAACTTATTCTTTCATACCGGGCTTTAGGTGTTTGTTTTAACCCATATAGTTCCTTAGTCAACTTAAACACGTGGTAATCAAATTGTGAGTTTTCAAATCCAGGAGGTTGTTTAACATAGATCTCCTCATCAATAAAACCATTTAAAATGCACTTTTAACATTCATTTGAAATAATGTAAAACCTTTAAAGGAAACATATGCAAGTAAAATACGAATCGATTCTAACCGATCCACCGAAGCAAAAGTTTCATCATAGTCGACTCCTTCCTGTTGGGAGTAGCCTTGTGCGACTAGCCTTGCTTTGTTTCGAATGACTTGGCCTTCTTCATTCAACTTGTTTCTGAATACCTATTTGGTTCCTATAATTGAAGTGTTTGCTGGCTTGGGTACCAATGTCCAAACTTTATTTTTGTCAAACTAATCAAGTTCTTCTTGCATAGCTTGTACCCAAATTGAATCTTTCAAAGCTTCGTCAACTTTCTTTGTATATATTTGTGATACAAATGTAATGTTAGCCTTTTTCTTTATAGCTCCTCTGGATTTTATTCCGACGTTTGGATTTCCTACGAGAAACTTTTGTGGATATTCAGGTTCAATTTGCCATTCGTTTGGTACTGCTTCAGCATGTTGAGTAGTCGACTCTGTTTGAGATTCAGCATGCACGCCGGTAGCTTCATTAGTTGACTTTGAGATTTCATTTCCATTGTCAACCGGTTCTTTTGGGTCGATCTTTCACTGATCTTGGGTTGCTTTAGGCTGATATCTTCATCACCTACAAGGAGTCCTTTCTCGACCACAAATTTATTATTATCAAAAATAACATGAACTGATTCCTCTACACATAGAGAACGTTTCTTATAAACTCTAAAAGATCTACTATTATTAGAGTAACCGAGAAATATACCTTCATCACTTCTTGGATCAAACTTACCGAGGTTGTCCTTACTATTATTGTGGACAAAATATTTGCTTCCAAAATGATTAAGGTATCCAATATTAGATCTCTTGAATTTCCAAGTTCATATGGAGTCTTCTTCAGAATGGGTCAAATCAAACACTGACTTAGTATATGACATGTTGTGCTGACTGCTTCTGCCAATAAAAGAGAATGTTCCAGTATCATGGTTCTAGCCATATCTTGCAGAGTATTATTTTTACATTCAATTACCCCATTTTGCTATGGTGACCTTGGTGCTGAGAAGTTATGAGTGTATCCTTGGTCATCACAGAATTCCTCAAATGATCTGTTTTCGAATTCTCCTCCATGATCACTATGAATAGTTGAGATAAGGTACCCTTTTTCTCTTTATATCTTTTTGCAGTAGATCTCAAAGTTCTTTAGAGCTTTATATTTGTGAGCCAAAAATATTACCCATGTAACACGTGAGTAGTCATCGACAATAACGAAAACATACTTATTTCCTCCTATATTGGTAGTTATAGTAGATCTAAAAAAATCCATATGCAAGAGCTGAAGAGGTTTGACTGTGAAAATAATATCTTTGGGTTTGAACAAACTTCTAGTATCATGACCTAATTTCTCCTATGGGCCGTGATGGCGTCCAAGAGTGCAATAAATGAGCTCAAAATAGCCTAAGTCCCGATTTAAAACAAGACACTGCCCAGGGGTTCTTATACACGATCACGGCCAATCTCTGGTGATCGCGAAAGATAAACTGAGGAGCCCAAGAAAAGGTTCTACGTGAACGCGAGAGGACCCATGCAAACGCGGTGCACTGGGCCGCCTACTCCTTGCGAATGCGGGGCCCAACACACGAACGCGTAAGGCAACTAGGTTGCCTAGGCTTCTACGCGAATGCAACTTGTCCAATGCGAGCGCGAAGGTCAAAGGATCCAGGCCTCCGTGAACGCGACACTGCATACGCGAACGCGAAGGGAAAAAGCCCCCAGTCCCCAAATCCTCATCGCGAACGCGAGGGTCTTTTCGCGTTCGTGAAGAAGGAAACCAGAACAGAAAATCTGGTGTTTTTAACTTAACTCCGGGCGGTCCGAAACATGCCGGAGCAACTCGGGACCCCGTACAAATGTACCACCAAGTCCATAAACATAATACGGACCTATTCAAACTCTCGAAATGCGTAAAACAATAATGAAACTAAGAATCGCACCCTAAAACCGAATTGAATCAAAATGTGAACTTCAAGTTTCCAAATCGCTCTGAATGTGCCGAATCATACTTAAACTACTTGGAATGATACCAAATTTTGCGTGCAAGAATTAAATCACCATACGAAACTATTCCAGGTGTCAAAATCCCAATTGGACCTCGATAACACCAAAACCTACTTCAAATCAAATTTAAAGAACTTTAAAACCTTCAAAGAGCCAATTTGCACTATTAGGCGCCGAAATGCTCCCGGGTTATCCAAAACCCGATCCGAACATACGAACAAGTACGAAATTATCATACGAACCTATTGGAACAGTCAAATTCCTATTCCGATGTCGTTTACTAAAAAATTGATTGAAGTCAAACTTAGCCTTTTAAAGCCAAACGATGGAACCAAGTGTTCTGATTTCAACCCAAATTCTGCCAAATCCCGAACTAACCATCCCCGAAAGTCATAAAACACTAAAAGCAAATACGGTAAGCCTTATTTTGGGGAACGAGGTCTTAAAAATTAAAACGACTGGTCGGTTCATTACATTCTCCACCTCTTAAACAAAAGTTCATCCTCGAACGGGTCTAGAATCATACATGGAGTGCTGAATAAGTGTGGATATCTTATCCATGTGTCCTCTTTGGACTCCCAAGTAACCTCCTCGACTGGTGTTAGCCCTTCTACTGAACCTTTACGGAAATCCTCTTGTACCTCAATTTGCGAACCTGCCTGTCAACAATGGCAACTGGCTCCTCCTTATATCCAGGCTCTCATCTAACTGAATCGTGATGAAGTCTAATACATGTGACATGTCGGCATGATACCTCCGAGAGAACAGACACATGGAAAATCGGATGAACTCCCGATATACTAGGATGCAAAGCAAGATCTTAAGCAACCTCCCCAACTCATCCCAACACCTCAAATGGACCTATAAACCCTAGGCTCAACTTGCCCTTCTTCCCGAACCTCATGATCCCCTTTATCGGCGAGACTTTTAAGAGAACCTTCTCGCCTACCATGAATGATAAATCACACGCCTTCTAATCCGTGTAACTCTTCTTTCTAAATTGTGTTGTGCGAAGTCGCCCCTGTATCAACTTTATCTTTTCCAAGGCATCCTTCACTAAGTCAATACCATATAACTTATCCTTGCCGGGCTCAAACCATCCGATGGGGGAAAGATATCGCCGACCATATAAAGCCTGAAATGGAGCCATCTCGATGCTGGACTGATAACTGTTGTTGTAAGCAAACTCGGTCAAAGGAAAGAATCGATCGCATTGCCCTCCAAAGTCAATCACACATGCTCTGAGAATGTCCTCCAAGATATGAACTGTTCGCTCTGACCGCCCGTTGGTCTGTGGATAGAAGGCTGTGCTGAACTCTACAGGTGTCCCCAACTCACTCTGTACTGCTCTCCAGAAATGTGAAGTAAACTGAGGGCCTCTATACTATATGATGGGAACAGGCACACCATGCAACCAAACTATCTCCTCACTATGAATCTGGTCCAACCTATCTGAAGTATACGTGGTCATAACCGGAATGAAGTGTGCCGAATTGGTCAGCCTGTCAACAATGACCCCAACTACATCAAACTTTCACAAGGTCCGCAACAACCCAACTACGAAGTCCACAGTAATGCGCTCCCACTTCTACTCAGGTATAGTCATCTGCGGGAGTAGGCCACTTGGCCTCTGGTTTTTATACTTAAACTGCTGACAAATTAGACACCTCGCAACATACTCAACTATGTATTTCTTCATCTGCCGCCACCAATAATGCTGCCTCAGGTCGTGATACATCTTTGTAGAACCTGGATGAATATAATACCATGAACTGTGTGCCTCCTCTAGAATCCTCTCTCTTAAGCCATCGACATTAGGAACATAGACGACACTGGAGTCGTAGAACACCATCCTCAACGATAGTTACCTCCTTGGCACTACCCTATAGTACCGTCTCTCTGGAGAACCAACAACTGCAGATCATCAAACTGTCGAGTCTTGATCTGCTCCAATAGTAAAGACTGGGCAATGACGCATGCAAGAACTCAGTTGGGCTCTGAAATATCTAGCCTCACAAGTCTGTTATCCAAGGACTAAATGTCTAAATCTAGTGGCCTCTCCTATGCTAAAATGAATGCCAAGCTACCCATACTATCTGTCTTTCTGCTCAAGGCATCTGCCACTACATTTACCTTGTCGGATGATAAAGAATAGTAATATCAAATTCCTTTAGTAACTCAAGCCACCTGTGCTTCCTCAAATTGAGATCCCTTTGATTGAACAAATGCTGCAAACTGCGATGATAAGTGTAAACCTCACAGGGAACCCCATAAAGATAATGCTTCCAGATCTTAAGAACAAGAACAATAGCGGCCAAATACAAATCGTGTACAGGATAATTCTTCTCATAAGGATTCAGCTGACGTGAAGCATATGCAATAACTCGCCCCTCCTGCATCAACACATAACCCAAACCAACGCGTGAAGCGTCGTAATACACGGTATACATCCCCAAACCGGAAAGCAACACTAGAACCAGTGCAGTAGTCAAAGCTCTCTTGAGCTTCTGGAAGCTCTCCTCACAATCATCGGACGAACAGACGGAGCACCCTTCTGAGTCAATCTAGTCAAAAGTGCTGCAATAGATGAGAATCCCTCCACAAACCGGCGATAATAACCTACTAACCCCAAGAAGCTCCTGATCTCAGTTGCTGTAGTAGGACGAGGTCAACTCTGAACTGCCTCAATCTTCTTGTGATCCACCTTAATACCCTCTCATGATACAACATGCCCCAAGAATTCTACAGAATCTAGTCATAACTCACACTTGTAGAAATTAGCATATAGCTTTTGTTCCCGCAAGGTCTGAAGAATCACTCTCAAGTGTTGCTCGTGCTCCTCGATGTTGCGTGAGTAGATCAAAATAACATCAATAAAGACAATGACGAACAAATCAATATATGTCTTGAATACCCTTGTCATCAAATCCATAAACGTCGATGGGGCGTTAGTCAGACCGAAGGACATCACTAGAAACTCATAATGGCCATATCTAATCTAGAAATCAGTCTTTGGAATGTCTGATCCCTAATCATCAATTGATGGTACCCCGATCTCAAGTCGATCTTATAGAACACCCTGGCACCCTGCAACTGGTCAAACAAATCATTAATCGGCGGCAACGAGTACTTGTTCTTAATGGTAACTTTGTTCAACTGGAGGTAATCAATACACATCTGCATAGTCCCATATTTCTTCTTCACAAATAACACTAGCGCACCCCAAGGTGATATACTCGGCTTAACGAACCCCTTTGCTAGCAACTCCTCAAGTTGTTGCCTCAACTCCTTCAACTCTTCCGGAGCCATACGATACGGTGGGATAGATATAGGTTGGGTATATGTAGCCAAGTCAATACAGAAATCGATATCATGATCTGGTGGCATGCCTGGGAGATAAGAATGAAACACATCAGAGAACTCCAGGACTACAAGCACTAAATTAATTGCTAGAGTCTCTACGGTAGTATCCCGAACATAAGATAGATAAGCCAAATAACCCTTCTTGGCCATGTGTCGAGCCTTCACAAAAGAGATGATCCGACTAGGTGTGCTGACGGACGAACCCTTCTACTCTAACGTAGGTAACTCTGGCATCGCCAAGTAACAATCTTGGCATGGAAATCAAGGATGGTTTGATATGGAGATAAATAGTCCATGCCCAGGATGACCTCAAAGTCGGTCATATCAAGCAGTAGAAGATCATCTCTAGTCTCATAGCCACAGAATGTAACAATACTAGACCGGTAGACCCAATCCACAATAATTGAATCGCCCACTGGAGTGGACACATAAACAGGAGTACCCAAGAACCCACGAGGAATATCCAGAAAATGAGCGAACATAGATGACACGTATCAATTGGTGGACCCTGGATCAAATAATACCGAAGCATCCCTACCGCTTACAGAAATAATACCTATGATCATGACATTTGAGGCCATTGCATCTGGTCTGTCCGGGAAGGCATAAAATCTAGCTGGAGCTCCACCTTCCTGGCATCCACCTCTAGGATGACCCCTACCCACCTGCCCTCCTCCTCTAGGCGGCTGGACAGCTGGTGCGGCTATTGGTGCTGTAATCATGGGTTCCTGAACCTACTGCACTGCCTTGCCCCGAAGTCTGAGACAAAATCTCTTTATATGGCCAGGGTCTTAGCACTCGTAACAACCCCTCGGAGCGGTGGACTGCTGCCCTAAAATCTGACCCTGATGGCGCGATAAAAACTCTCTAGCATGGCGCTGAAATAAGGTCGCACAGGAGCACCCCAATAAGGCGATCGTGCTGGATATGTGGGCCTCTTAGGCTGACCTCTCATGAACTGACCTCTGCCCCCAGCCAGGGCACCTCTAAGCTCTCCAAAGTAACAGAACCGCTTGTCATGCGACATATTCTCATGACCCGACTGATGATAACCCTCAATCCTCCGAGCTATCTCCACAACCAGCTGGTAAGAAGTACCCATCTCAACCTCTCGGGCCATAGTGGCCTGAATACCAGAGTGCAATAATGCAACAAATCAGTGCACTCTCTTCGCCTTAGTAGGAAGTATCATAAGTGCATGGTGATACAACTCAAAGAATCTGGCGTCATAATCGGTCACTGCCATCTGACCCTGCTGGAGCTGCTAAAACTGAAACCGAAATTCTTCCCTCTGAGAGGGTGGAATATACCTATCCAGGAAGGTACATGTGAACTGGTGCCAAGTCAAGGGAGGAGAACCTGCTGGTCTTCCAAGAAGATAAGACTATCACCATCTACGGGCCCTGCCCTCCAGCTGAAAAGAAGTTAAATTTACCTCGTGGGACTCTAAAATACTCATGTTGTGCAGTCTGTCCCTACGCTGATCAATGAAGTTCTGGGGATCCTCAAGTTTCTCACCTCTGAAGATAGGAAGGTGTAGCCTATTCCATCTGTCCAATAGCTTCTGCGGCTCGCCGGTCGCAGCTGGTCTGGCCTCAGGTACGGCTGCTGCGACTGGCTGGGCTCCACCTACAGGTAGTGTGCCTAGGGTCTGATATGCAACAGATACATACCCAGGAGCCAGAGCAGTAGGGGTCTGTGCTCCCCCTTCTGCCTGAGATGTGGCTGGGTCTGCTGGAAATAAATTAGACTTCGTCATAGTCTCCATGAACCGTATCATACAGCCCATAACCTCTTGGAAGCCCAGTGATAACATGAAATATACGAGACTAGCTCTGCTGCAAGAACCTTGCTGTGCTCCTCAATGGCGCGATCCTCTGGTGATATAGCTGGGGCCACTCTGGGACGTCCTCGTCCCCTACCTCGGGCCCGTGCCCTCCCCCGGCCTCTTCCTCAACTTTAGCAACAGGGGGAGCGGCTCCTCCCGGGTCTGGAACATCTGTCATGCGCATTCTCACCATCTGTTAGAGAATAAGAGGAAGACACTTGTCACGACCCAAACCGATGGGCCGCGACGGGCACCCGGTACCTTATTCAACCGGGTACCCATGTAACGTATCTTTCTTATTACATCATCATATACACGTGACATACTTCCTAGTAGGCCAACATGATCATTTATAAACTCAAAACATAGGCCGACAAGGACGTACAATCTTTCACGTACACAACATATGTCTACAAGACTCTAAGAGTACATAAATGTCATAAAGTTCGGGACAGGGCCCCGCATACTAATCAGTACATGTCCTAATCACACTGACCACATAAGCACCTCCGGAGCAAATGGAGCGCACCAATACCTTCCGCTGAGCTGATAGCCTACTTGGAGGACTCTCGACCTGTCTATCAAGACTTGCGAGCATGAAACGTAGCGTCCACAGGAAAAAGGGATGTCAATATGAATAATGTGCTGAGTATGTAAGGCACATAAATAAGTACATAACAAACATGGAAGAAATATAGAGTAACTGACTCAACCTGTAAGTCTGGATAGCTCTGTAAATTATGAAGTAATTATAGTGTCATGCATATGCATATGAATGTCATGTCGTGCATAGGTACACGTTTCATAATATCATCAGGCCTCTGAGGGCATCCCGTCATATCATCTCGGCCACTGTGGGCAAAATCATCAACGTATACCAGCTGATCAGGTAGTGGTGCGTATATAACGCCATAACCTTTTCCCATATCCCATATAAATATAATATACATATATACGCGTATATAACGCCGTCTGGTCATGGGTCAATGTGCATGTATAAATGTATGCAATACATATGAAATACGTTAATAAAATCTCTCGGTACGTCATAAGGCCATTATGCCTCTGATTAATATCATGAAATAAACTTTACCAACTTATGTATTTTTGAGACCCATGAACAGAAGATAATAATAATTCACATGGGGAATCAAGAATATAGACACCCCTAGTATTTCTATGAATAGAGTAATTTATGGAAACCGTGCGTTTGCTCGTTTCTTCTGTATAATTTAGATCATGCTAAAAGGAAAGAAGGGACAGCCTTAACATACCTGAACCGATTCTCTTTTGCGAAAACACGTAATGGCAAGATCGGAGTAGGGAGAAACCCCTATGGTATTCTTGAAAAAGATTATACTGTGCTTCCTTAGAATTGCATCTTTCGCATAATCGGATCTTGTATGAATTATTTTTCGAAACAAAATTCACGTTCCATATCTTGTGTTCTTGGTCACTACTAGATTTGGTCTTGATTACAAGACATTATCTTTTGGTTTGGAATACTCATTAATTTGGAGTGCTTTTTGATGCATAACTCACCTATACAACTTTCATGATTGGAAAATACACTTATTCCCAATAGTTTGTCCAGCAAAATGAATCTTATTTCAAGTTTGGATTATATTATGCCACCACCTACTTAGGCTATGTATTAGTGGCAGCGTGTTACCATGGTTACATATCCCCCACGTGGATATTTCCCCCTCAATAATTATCCAACAATTTCACTTAAATATTTATGCATAAATCCAATAATTAGCCAATTACCCACATAATTAAGAATTATCTCAAATTACTTAAAATTCTACTTATTCTTAATACACTTTATATATCCCACTATCATGGTCACATGGTACCTTGTATGATACTAGTCCGTAAATATCGGGTATTAATGCTCGACCGTATTTTACCCCCACATACCTAACATGGATAAAAATTCATTTTATTTGACTTTCTTCCCCTTTCACCTTCACAAATTTATTCATCACTTGTGAAATAGCATAATAATTATAATCTCCAAATAATCTTTTATTTGGACTGATGTCAATTACCTTATGACAAATTCAACGTGCAATACTACAGGGTGCGGCATCGTCGTAATTTAATACTGCGAAGCGTAACATCATCGTAATGTAATACTGCAAGGCGTAACATAATCGTAATATAATACTGCGGGACATAACATCATCGTAATATATTACTGTAGAGCATAACATCGACATAGTATTGTGGGGCGTAACAACACTTAGTATAACATCAACTGCACGATAGGACATGAAGAAAGAGTAGTTTCCTAACACCCTATAGCCTCTCGAAGATATGTACGGACGTCTTCACACCAATCTGCAAGACTCTATTAGACCTGCTCATAACTTGTGAGACCTACGTGAACCTAGTACTCTGATACCATGTTTTCACGACCTAAATTCTCCAATAGGCCGTGATGGCGCCCAAGAGTGCAATAAATGAGCTCAAAATAGCCGAAGTCCCGATTTAAAACAAGACACTGCCCAGGGGTCTTTATACGCGATCGCGGCCAAGCTCTCGCGATCATGAAAGCTAAATTGAGGAGCCCAGGAAAAGGCTCTACGCAAACGCAGTTCACTGGGCCACCTACTGCTCACAAACGCGGGGCCCAACACGCGAACGCGTAAGGCAACTGGGCTGCCCAGGCTCAGGCACAAGCTTCTACGCAAACACAGCTTGTCCAATGCAAACGCGAAGGCCAAAAGGTCCAGGCCTCCGTGAATGCGGCCCTACATACGCGAACACGAAGGGAAAAATCCCCCAGTCCCCAAATCCTCATCGTGAACGTGAGGGTCTTTGCGCGTTCGCGAAGAAGGAAACCAGAACAAAAAATTTGGTATTTTCAACTTAACTACAAGGGTCCGAAACACGCCTGAGCAACTTGGGACCCCGCCCAAATGTACCACCACGTACATAAATATGATACGAACCTGCTCGAGCTCTCGAAATGCGTAAAACAACAACGAAACTAAGAATCGCACCCTAAAACCGAATTGAATCAAAAAGTGGACTTCAAGTTTCCAAATCGCTCTGAACACGCCAAATCATACTTAGTCTACTCGGAATGACACCAAATTTTGCATGCAAGTCTTAAACCACCATACGAAACTATTCCCAATTCGGAATCTAAATTGGACCTCTATAACACCAAAACTTACTCCAAACCAAATTTAAAGAACTTTAAAACCTTCAAAGAGCCAATTTTTACTATTAGGCGCCGAAACGCTCTCGGGTTATCCAAAACCAAATCCGAACATACGCCCAAGTCCAAAATCATCATACGAACCTATTGGAACAGTAAAATTTCGATTCCAAGGTCATTTACTAAAAATCTTGACCGATCAAACTTAGACTTTTAAAGCCAAACCATGGAACCAAGTGTTCCGATTTCAACCCGAACTCTCCCAAATCCTTAACTAACCATCCCCGCAAGTCATAAAATAGTAAAAACACATACGAAGAGGCTTATTAAGGGGAGCAGGGTCCTAATAAGTAAAATGACCGGTCGAGTCGTTACATCTAGTTTACTTACCAAGTTGACATGCATCACATACATAATTTCAAGAATAGTTGAGCTTAGGAAGACCAATAACCAATTCATGCTTGGACAACTTTTCAATCAAATTCACGTTGGCATCACCAAGCTTAATGTGTCAAAGCCACGGATCATCTGATATGGCTGCTAGACAGATATGACTATCTGGATTATCAATGCAATCTAAAACATAGACATTTCTATACCTTTTTCCTGGAAGGATGATTTTACCTGATTTTCCTTCAATAGCACACTCAGTTTTCTTCATTTTCACTTCATATCCAGAATCACATAGTTAAATGATGCTTAGTAGATTGTAGTTTAGTCCGTCTACAAGATAAATTTCAGTAATATCACAGTTGTTATTAAACGGAACTATTACAATACCAGTAATTTTTCCTTTTGAGTCATCACCAAACTTGACATTTCCTCCATTGATTTGGTGACTTCTTTGAATAGATTTTTGTACCTGGGCTTTATTTTCCCTATTGAGTTCCCAGTATTTCTTATCCTTATTGAGTCTCTCTAATTCATTCAACATTTTCTGAGACTCGTTCGGGGTAAGTCAAGAATATCATATAATTCATTACATCTTTTACAATTAAAGGGTCTTAGCTTACTTGTTTCACAGCATACCATGAAGAAATTCTCAGTTTCTTCTTTGTTGTCATCATCTGATACATCCTCATTAGTCCAGCAACCAAAGAATTTTTTCATATCATTTTCCAAGTTGGTCATGAAACATAAATTTGCAATTTCTTCATGTTCTGAGCAGTCTTCGTCACTCTGGCTTCCGAAGGATTTGTTCTTGGTAAAACCTCTGAAGACTTTCCTTTTGAGTTCTCGGCATTCAGCTTGAACATGGTCATACCTTCCACATTCAAAACACTTTCCATTATTTTTGTCTTGTTTATTGAATTGTTTGGTTCTTATGATGACATTCTTCCCTTTTTCGTATTTTTATATCTTCTCATCAGTCCATTCATATTTCTCAAGACCATGGCAATTTCCTCTTCCAGTGCATCTGCATCGTCATCATTTTCATTTTAAGATCCTTCAGTTGTGTTTTTGAAAGAAATTATTTTCTTCTTTTCTTTTTGACCACGTTTATTGAGATGTGTTTTCTCAAAAGCTATACGGTCCTCCACGTACTTCATCATATAACAGTTTATCCAGATCTTGAGATTCAAGTGCAACTACTTTCATCGTCCACGTAGTGGGCAAACTTCTTAGGATTTTTTGAACTTGTTCACTACTGAAAAATGGTCCACCAAAAGCTTTCAGATCTCCAATAATTTTGCTGAATCGTGCAAACATTTCTTCTATAGATTCACCTTCTTTCATCTGACAAAGCTCCTAGTCATGAACTAGTAGATTTATCCTTGTTTCTTTCTTTTTGCTCGTTCCTTCATAAGTAACTTCCAACTGATCCCACATTTCTTTAGCTGTATCATATCTTGAAATTTTCTCATATTCTTCTCCACTGATGGCATTATATAACAGATTTCGTGCCTTAGCATTGACTTGGATTACTGCCATTTATTCATCAGAATAATCGTCTATATCTTTTGGATCAGTGGATATTTGTCCTTCAGCTTTCTTGTCCGTCTTTGCTGGCGGAAGAGGATAGTTTCCCTTCTTGATTACGCGCCACACTTTGACATCGCATGACTTTGCTTATATTTCCAAGCGAACTTTTGAATGGGAGAAGTGTTGTCTATTGAAATATGACGGCCTTACTTGAGATGTCCCTTCTTGAAATAGTGCACAATAGTTACTTGATTTGACATAATATTTTCTCACTTGTAGTTAAGCAAAAGGGTAAATATGTAAGACCTACTCTGATACCAATTGAAAGTACAAGAGGGGAGGTTGTAACTCTTTCTTTTCTTTCAATGGGTAATTGACTAATTTTGTTGTTAGTCGACTGAATCCTTTACGCGATGTAGATATGAAGTAAGTACAGAAAGTAAATTGCAAAAAGTAAATGACACCGGATGTTTTATACTCATTCAGATTCAATGTGAATCCTACTCTAATCCCCTTAGGTTGAAAGGGAGTTCTCTTCTGAGTGTTTGAAATCTTTGGTACAGGTGTGTTGATGTTGTTATACACCAAGTTTCTTCACTATGTATGTTCTTTACTTGATTTTGATACAATGTCTCATCAGTGATTCTTTTCTCTCTTTCTTCTCTCCCTAGTTACACAGTAAATCTAGAATAGACTACAATTCTTGTTTGGAGTAGAATAAAAAGAGTGGTAAATAGTTTGATCAAAGTATATGCTTCCATTGATCCTCTTGTTGTATATATGTGATTTGAATGCCAGTTTTCTCGGTATGATAGATCCGTAGATGATGGGAAACCCAAGGGAATTGATCTTTAGAATTAATCTTGATTGATTTCTTCCTAGAATAAGAGAGTAACTTTCTGTACTTGGTCCCTGAAGATTGGCGGGACAGCCGTTGCTATTGTGATTGATCATTCTCAACAAATCTTCCACATAGATTGATTGATATCCTTTCCATAAATAACAGGAACCAAATATTTGTTCTCCTTGATGCTCGTAATCATGACATGATTTATTCCTTAATCATTTCTTCTAAATCTTCAGTAGAATCTCATTCCTTAATCAATCTTTATGGATCATGGACAATACTTTGAATTCTTCTTAATTTTTACTCTTCCACTTTGCTTTCTCACTTCCTTCTTTGGAGTTGTTTTCTTGTGATAGAAGTAAGTTATTTTTCTATCATTAAAACATATATCTAACAACTGCACCTTGTGAACTTGAACGGAAATCTTGTATATTATATATATATATATATATATGTATATGTATATATATATATATATGTATATGTATACCTTGAAAATGGTTAATTTTAGTTACTTGGCACCCCGAATACTAAAAGCCTTTAGGTTGCACTGGTTGAACAGAATAGGTAAAATGCTGGGCCCGCCTCTGGTGCTGTTGAGATGTATCATATACAGTAATACCTCTCTATAATAATCATCCTTTATAACAACATTTCACTATAACAGTCATGTTTTCTTTGGAACCAATATTTCATATTATATTATCATATATATTTTCTATAACATCACTTCATTATAACAACAAAAAATTATCGGAACAAACGAGGTTGTTATACAGAAATTTAACTGTATTTGATGAAATTAGTGGAGATGCATGTAAACTGACCCGAACACCATCATAAAAAATAAAAAAAAATAAAAAATATATTCGGAAAGTGATTGGATGACAATTAGGGGTGGGCATAATACCGACCAAACCGAAAAAACTAGCCGAACCAAAAATTTAGTTTATTCGGTTTCAATTATTCGGTTTATTCGGTCGGTTTGCGATTTATAGTTTTAAAAACTTCGATGTTCGGTTCGGTGATCGGTTTAAATGGTTCAGTTTTTTATTTAACCGAGAAACCAAATTTTCTATCACTCTTTATAGTAGTATACAGATCATTAATTAATATGCATAAATGAATTGACTAAACTAAACTTACTGACCAATATAAAACTAAACTTCTCCTACCTCCTTATATGCAGAAATGCATTCACGAAGAGCAGTCTCAACCTCAGAGTTATAAAGGTCCTGTTTCAGTAGAAGGTTTAGTCAAAAATCAGTTTCATAATGTTTGAAACATCCTAGAGAAACAGATAGGATTGTCAATGAAAGGCAACCGATATAATCTAACCTTTGATTCTTCAAGCTTTAGATTTGTCATCTCCAACAATGAAAGAGAATTAAGTGATTGCAACTGCAGGAAAATCCAACGTAAACCTAATTTAAAATAGGAGAAGTTTTTAAAAAAGGGTTCTAGTGATTAGTCAGTTAAGCCATACAATGGCAGAAGAGATGAACACATTCTCTAACTTCTAGGAATTCTATAGATTTTTGGATGTTAACCTACTGTGAACTCGAAACGTTAAATCCCCAACCCAGCGACCAAAAATGGCCCTTTTCCATTTTTTTCTCCCTCCATAACTCTTGCATAAAAATTCTTACCTTTTTAGTGTATTTTATGAAATTTTTTATTTCTTTTGTCTTTTTCTGTCAACAAGTAATCTATTTTTGTTGTTTCGTACTATTTATACCATGGCTTGAAACCAAAAACCGAACCGACTAAACCGCCAAAAATGAATAAAACAAACCGAAACAAAGTTATTATGGTTCACTTTTGGTTATTAAAATCATAAACCGAAAACTAAATTAACCAAATTGAAATTCTACAAAATCGAATAGACCGATGTCCACCTCTAATGGCAATTAATTAAGACGTGGTTACATGTGATGACCCGATAGGTCATCTCATGTTTTGAAATCTAATTCTATGAATTGAAGCTTTAAAAATAATGTTTTAGCCTTCTTCGATTTGCGTGAGTAGTCTGGGCATCTTTCCGGAAAGCTTTTATGTTAAAAACGGAGAGAAATAAGAAATTTTGCCTAAAAACTTTGAGTTGACTTCGGTCAATATTTTTAGTAAACTAACCCAGATTCATGTTTTGACTGTCCCGGTGGGTCCGTACTGCCATTTAGAACTTGGGCGCATGCCCAGAATAAAATTCGGAAGTCCTTAGCCCGAGATATCGGACTTCGTCAAAATTTGAAAGTTAAAGGCTTAATGAATTTGAAATGTTTGACCAAAGTTTGACTTTTGGATAACGGGTTCGTATTTTTGTTCCGAAACCCAATATAGGTTAAATACCATATTTATGACTTGTCTGTGAAATTTGATGAAAACGGAGTTGGTTTTACGTGATTCGACGTCTGGTAGTAAAAGTAGAAATTTCAAAGTTTTCTTGAAAATTTTGTTTGATTTGGTGTTCAATTCGTAGTTCTAGGTATTATTTTGGAGATTTGACCGCGCGAGCAAGTTCATATGATATTTTTAGACTTGTGTGCATGTTTAGTTTGGATCCCCGAGGGCTCGGGTTAGTTTCAAATAGGATACAAAGTGAAAATTGGACTTGGAGCATAGCTGGTGTTTCAATTTCTGGTGTAGGCCTCTGATCTCGCAAATGCGAGATCAGGCATCGCATTTGCGACCTCTGAAGGTTCCGCATTTTCAAGATATTTCTTGAATTTTCGAAGAATAGATGGGCCTCATGACTTTCGCATTTGCGAACAATCCTTCGCATTTGCGAAGTGGGACGAGGGAAGGCAGTGATTGCAAATGCAATCATATGGTCGCAATTGCGGAAATGGTTAGGCTCGCATTTGCGAGATTTTCTTTGCATTTGAGATGATAGATGGAATATGGGAACCTTTGCATTTACGAGAGTTTCTTCACATTTGCGAGAGGTTCTTCGCATTTGCGAACCTCAGGTCGCAAATGCAACACCTGCAGCTGATCAAAATGACTTTGGACGGGATTTTTGGTTCATTTCTGAAATTTTCAAAATCTAAAACCTTAGAGGCGATTTTTCCAAGACTTATTCTTACCCATATCGTTGGTAAGTGATTCTAACCTATTTCTTTCAATCTTTCACTACTTTTCCTAAGAATTCAACTTAAAATCTAAGCTTTTCCATGGTGGAATTGGGGGTTTTTGGGTAGAAATTAGGGATTTGGGGATTTAGACCTCAAATTGAGGTCGGATTCCAAAACAAATCATAAAAATCGGGGATGAATGGGTAATCGGGTTTTGGTCCGAATTTTGGGTTGGACCAAGCCAACCCGGGTGTTGACTTTTGTTGACTCTTTTAAAAATGGCCTAAATTGAATTATTTACAATTGTGGAACGTTCCTAAGGCTTAAATTGAATTGTTTGGTTGGTAATTTTCGATATTCTATCGGTTCGGAGGCTTGTGTGAAAGGAAAACTAGTGATTGAGCTTTGAGTTTGAGACGTGGGAGCGAGGTTAGTGTTGTGGTTAACCTTGATTGAGGGAATAGGAATTGTTTGCCCATTTTCTACTTGTTTAATTGTTGGGAACAATGTATATGTGAGGTGAAAAGTACTTATGCATTGTAGTTGGGTTAAAGCATGCGGGTGGGGTGTGGTTTCTTGCAAATATAGCTTCCTTTGTTCATGTTATCCATGTTTAGACTAGTATTGTTAAATCGATCGCTTTTATCATGATTACGAATCTTTTGGTGATAATTGAGTATTGATTCCTAAGTTGAGGTTGAATTGTGGAACCAAATTTGGAAGTAAGGCTTGTGCTTGTTAATTTACCTTCCTGTTGTTATTTGTTCATTGCATTATGGTAAGGGAGAGTGTTAATGCACAAAGCGTGATGCCGTGCCATTTCTATTGACTTTATGGTGAGGTTGGGAGTGTTAATGCACGAAGGGTGTTGCCGTGCCATATTGTGAGTGTAATGCACAAAGGGTGATGCCGTGCCATGTTATGAGAGTTAATGGACGAATGGTGATGTCGTGTCATTTCTATTAATTTCATAGTGAGGATGAGAGTAAAAGCACGAAGGGTGATGCTGTGCATTATTCCTTTACTGTGTTCACTGTTTCCTATTGGTTCATAGTATATTGGCTATGCAAGTTATCATTTTGTTGTAGTTCTTTAGCTCGTATTCCCCTCGACATGTTTCCCCTTCCCGGTATTACCTATTTAGTTCTTCATTGATGTTGTTTGTATATATATACTGTCAAACTGTACATGTTTGATTTGTAGGTATCTTGTCTGAGCCTCGTCACTACTTCATCGAGGTTAGGCTCGACACTTACCAGTACATGTGGTCGGTTGCACTGAGATTCCACTCTGCACATTCTGTGTAGATTTTGGTACCAGCTCTAGCTGAGTGAGAGGTTAGCTGTCAGATTTGTTGTCTGGAGACCCAAGGTAGATCTGGTGGCATCCGCAGACCCTAGAGTCTCTTCTTAGCTTTATCATTTACTATTTTTCTACTTCAAAACAGTGTATTTTCCCTTCTTCAGACTCTGTTTGTAGTAATCTTAGTAGCTCGTGGATTGTGACTCCAGATTCGGCTGGTTGTAAATGTTGAAGCCTTTATATTATTCCGTATTCACTGTATTACATCTTAGTTTATTGCTATTATTGATTGAATTGAATAATATTTAGATTAATAATTCTCTAGGGTTGGCCTAGCTAGAAAGTGGAATGTTAGGCGCCATCATGATCCCGACGGTGGGAATTCTGGGTCGTGACAAGTTGGTATCAGAGCCAGGTTGCCTAGGTCTCACGATTCACGAGCGATCTTAGTAGAGTATGGGGGATCGATACAGAGACGTCTGTACTTATCTCCTAGAGGCTATGAAATTTACGAACAAATTTCACTTTTATTCTTATCTGTCGTGCGATTTTGTTTTGTCAGTACTAATTGAACTCTTCTACTCTTATTCGCTCGCAGATGGCGAGAACATGTACTGACTTTTTAGCTGAGCAGCATCCAGAGCCTCGAGTGACAGCTCCTACAAGGGGTAGAGGTCGAGGTCGGACCGTGCTAGAGGCCGAGGTAGGGGCAGGGCTCAACCTAGAGCCCCAGTAATGGAGCCTCAAGTAGAGTTTGAGGAGGAGGCTCCAGAGCAGACTGTTCCTGCCGGGCCAACTCAGGTTCCGGAGGGGTTCATTGCCAACCCAGTGCTTCAGGATGCTTTGGTCCGTTTGGTGGGCCTTATGGAGAGTGTGGCCCAGACTACCACATTTCCCATGGCACCAGCCGTCTCTCAGGCTGGAGGAGGAGCACAGACTCCTGCTACTCACACTCTAGAGCAGATGACTCCCCAGTATCAGACTTCAGCAGCTCATCCAGTTAGAGTAGTTCAGCCAGTTGTGGCAGCGCAGGCCGACAATGGGCAAGCTATGTATTCTAAGGCTTTATGGATATTGGACAAGTTCACCAAGCTCTTTCCAGTTCACTTTAGTGTTACATCTTCAGAGGACCCCCAGGAGTATCTTAACAGCTGTCATGGTATCTACGGAACATGGGTATAGTGGAGACCAATGAGGTCAATTTTTTTGCATTTCAGATGACTGGTTCCGCCAAAAAATGGTGGAGAGATTATTTGTTGACCAGACCAGCGGGGTCGCCTGCTCTTGCTTGGGATAAGTTCTCTCAGCTCGTCCTGGAGAAGTTTCTCCCTATCACATTGAGGGAGGAGCATCACCGTCAGTTAGAGCATCTTCAGCAGTGCAATATGACTGTTGCTCAGTATGAGACTTGTTTTGTGGATTTGGCCCGTCATGCTCTTCTTTTACTTCTACCGAGAGAGAGAAGGTGAGGAGGTTTATTAAGGGACTTGCTCAGCCTATCAAGTTGTAGATGGCTAAAGAGACTAGGAGTGAGATTTCTTTTCAGGAGGTTGCCAATGTTTCCAGGCGAGTTGAGGTGGTTCTTGTTCAGGGAGGTTAGGGGTCTAACAAGAGACCTCGTCAGACCGGTGGGTTTAGTGGTACCTCATATGGAGGCAGGGGTAATTTTGGTAGAGGCCATCCTCCCAGGCCATTTTATTCAGCACTCCAGGCTTCCTACAGTGCTCCAGGTGGTCGTGGACCTCACACGCCTTATTCTGATCAGCTAGCCTACAGTGCACCACCAGCTCTTATCAGTGCACCTCCGCTCCAGTGTTTTCAGGGTGGTTACTCAGGTCGACAGGGTAAGTTTCATGGCCAGCAGTCACGGCAGCCGAGGTCTTGTTATACTTGTGGTGATCTGAGGCACATTACTAGATTTTGCCCTCGTGCATCGAGCAGTTAACATCATCAGGGTTCTTGTGGCATGGTCCCAGCATCGGGTGCTGCACTGCTCGCTCAGCCAGTTAGAGGTAGGGGTCAAGCAGCCAGAGGTGGTGGTCCGACCATTAGAGGTAGAGGTCAGGCCGCTAGAGGTAGAGGCCATCCAATTAGGGGCCGTCCTAGAGATGTAGTTCAGGGTGGTGAGGCCCAGCTCCGATGCTATGCTTTTCCAGCCAGGCCTGAGGCTGAGTCATATGACGCCGTTATTACAGGTAGTGCTTCAGTTTGTAGTAGAGATGCTTCAGTTCTATTTGATCCGGGATCTACTTACTCCTAAGTGTCATATTATTTTGCTACATATTTTGTTGTGCCTCATGATTCGTTGAGCGCCCCTGTATATGTGTCCACAACTGTGGGGGATACTATTATTGTATATCGTGTTTATTTTTTGTGTATGGTCACTATTGGGTGTCTTGAGACTAGTGTAGATCTCCTACTTCTCGATATGGTTGATCTTAATGTTATACTAGTTATAGATTGCTTGTCACCTTATCACGCTATATTGGATTGTCACGCCAAGATGGTGACATTAGCCTTGCCGGGGTTGCCTCGATTAGAGTGGAGAGGGACTCCAGGACATTCTACCAGTTAGGGTTATCTCTTTTATGAAGGCTCGGCGTCTAGTTGAGAAGGGGTATTTAGCTTATTTGGCTTATGTTCGTGATTCTAGTGAAGAGGTTCCTTCCATGGATTCCGTGCCAGTCATTCGTGAGTTTCCAGAAGTATTTCCTGTAGACCTGTCTGGGATGCCCCCCCCGACACAGATACTGATTTCTGTATTGATTTGGCTCCAGGAATTCAGCCCATTTCCATTCCGCCATACCGTATGCCCTGCCAAAGTTGAAAGAATTGAAGGAGCATTTGCAATATTTTCTTGATAAAGGCTTCATTAGACCTAGTGTCTCGCCCTGGGGTACACCTATGTTGTTTGTAAAGAAGATGGATGGATCGATGAGGATGTGTACAAATTATTGGCAATTGAACAAAGTCACTATCAAGAACGAGTATCCATTGTCGAGTATTGATGATTTATTTGATCAGCTTCAGGGTGCCAAGGTGTTTTCGAAGATTGATTTGAGATCTGGCTACCATCAGTTGAGGATAAGGGCATCCGATTACCATAAGACAACTTTTCAAACTCGGTACGGGCACTATGAGTTTCTAGTGATGTCTTTTAGGTTGACCAATGCCCCAGCAACATTTATGGATTTGATGAACCGAGTGTTCAAGCCTTACTTGGACTCTTTTGTGATAGTGTTTATTGATGATATCTTGATATACTCCCGCAGTCGAGAGGAGCACAAGCATCATCTCAGGATTGTGCTCTAGACTCTGAAGGACAACCAGTTATATGCTAAATTTTCAAAGTACGAGTTTTGGTTTGATTCAGTCACTTTCTTGGGGCACGTTGTATCACTAGGGGGCATTCAGGTGGATCCTAAGAAGATTGAGGCAGTACAGAACTGGCCTAGACCCACTTCAGCTACAAAGATCAGGAGTTTCTTGGGTTTGGCGGGCTATTACCATCGATTTATGGAGGGGTTTTCATCTATAGCAGCCCCGGTGACCAGGTTGACCCAGAATGGTGCCCCGTTTAGATGGTCAAACGAGTGTGAGGTGAGTTTTCAGAAGCTCAAGACTGCTTTGACTACAATGTCGGTGTTGGTGTTGCCCACATGTTCAGGATCTTATACGGTGTATTGTGATGCATCCCATGTTGGGCTCGGTGCGTATTGATGCAGCAGGGTAGGTTAATTGCATATGCATCACTACAGTTGAAGGTTCATGAGAAGAATTACCCTGTCCATGATTTAGAGTTGGTATCCATTGTTCATGCGCTTATTTGGAAGCATTACCTTTATGGTGTGTCGTGTGAGGTTTTCACAGATCATCGGAGCCTTCAGTTTTTTTCAAGCAAAAAGATCTCAATTTGAGGCAGAGGAGGTGGTTGAAATTATTGAATACTATGATATCACCATCTTGTACCATCCCGGGAAGGCCAATGTGGTGGCCGACATATTAAGTAGGAAGGAAACGAGTATGGGCAGCCTTGCGTTCATTCAAATCGGTGAGAGTCCGCTTGCATCAGATGTTCATACGTTGGCCAACCAGTTTGTGGGGTTGGATATTTTAGAGCCCAGCCGTGTTCTAGCTTGTATAGTCGCTCGATCTTCTTTGTTTGAGCGCATCAAAGATCGGCGGTATGATGAACCTCATTTGTTGGTCCTTAGGGACACAATGCGACACTCTGGTGACAAGCAGGTTACTGTTGGTGATGATGGGGTTTTGAGGATGCAGGGTCGTGTTTGTGTGCCTAATGTGGATGGACTTCGTGAGTTGATTCTTGAGGAGGCCCATAGTTCCTGGTATTATATTCATCCGGGCGCTGTAAAAATGCACAGGACTTGCGGCAACATTATCGGTGGAGGAGGATGAAGAAGGATATAGTTGCCTATGTAGCTCGGTGTCTAAATTGTCAGCAAGTCAAGTATGAGCATCAAAGATCTGGTGGTTTGCTTCAGAAGATAGAGATTCCTGAGTGGAAGTGGGAGCGTATCACTATGGATTTCGTTGTTGGACTCCTACGGACTTAGAGGAAGTTCGATGTAGTTTGGGTCATTGTGGAAAGGTGACTAAGTTAGCGCATTCATTCTTGTTGCAGTTACCTATTCTTCGGAGCGGTTGGCACAGATTTATATCCGTGAGATTGTCTGTATTCATGGTGTGCCTGTGTATATCATTTCTGACCGAGGTACACAGTTCACCTCGCACTTCTAGAGGGCAATACAACATAAATTGTGCACACAGGTTGAGTTAAGCACAACGTTTCATCCTTAGACAGATGAACAGTCCGAGCGCACTATTCAGATATTGGAGGATATGCTCCCCGTATGTGTTATAGACTTCAGAGGGTCGTGGGATTAGTTTTTGCCCCTTGGAGACTTCACCTACAACAACATCTACCAGTCGAGCATTCAGATGGCTCCCTATAAGGCATTATACTGTAGGCGCTTCCAGTTGCCAGTTGGGTGGTTCGAGCCGAGGGAGGCTCGGTTGTTGGGTAAAGATCTAGTACATAATGCCTTGGATAAGGTCACATTATTCAGGATCGACTTCGCATAGATCAGTCCAGGCAGAAGAGTTATGCTAACCATTGAGTTCGTGATGTTGCCTTCATGGTCGGAGAGAGAGTGTTGCTGCGGGTATCACCCATGAAGGGTGTAATGAGGTTCGGAAAGAAGGGCAAGCTGAGCCCTAGGTATATCAAACCTTTTAAGATTCTGGAGAGAGTGGGAGAGGTGGCTTACAGGCTTTCATCGCCACCAAGGTTATCAGCAGTTCATCCGGTGTTCCACGTGTCCATGCTTTGGAAGTATCACGGTGATTCGTCCCATGTATTAGATTTCAGCTCCGTCTAGCTGGACAAGGATTTGACTTACGAGGAGGGGTCGGTGCCTATTCTAGCCCGGCTGGTTCGTCAGTTGAGGTCGAAGACTTATCCTTCAGTTCGAGTGCAATGGAGAGGTCAACCCATCGTGGCGCTACTGGGGAGTTCGATTCAGACATGCGAAGCAGATATCCCCATATTTTTGCTAGTTCGGCTACTTTTCTATATCCGTTCGAGGACGAACGATTATTTTAGGGATGGAGGATGTGATGACCCGATAGGTTATCTCATGTTTTGAAACCTAATTTGTGAATCAAAGCCTTAAAAATCATGTGTTTAGCCTTCCTCGATTAGCATGCGCAGTCCGGTAAGCTTTTATGTTAAAAGCATAGAGATATAAGAAATTTTACCTAAAAACTTCATTTGAGTTGACTTCAGTCAACACTTTTAGTAAACGGGCCCATATTTGTATTTTGACAGTCCTAGTGGGTCCGTACCGATTTGGGACTTGGGAAAATACCCGAAATCGAATTCGGAAGTCCCTAGCCCGAGATATCGGACTCGTCAAAATTTGAAAGTTACAGGCTTAATGAATTTGAAATGTCTGACCAAAGTTTGACTTTTGGATAACGGGTCCGTATTTTAGTTCCAGAACCCGGTATAGGTCCAATACCATATTTATGACTTGTCTGTGAATTTTGATGAAAAACGGATTTGGTTTGACGTGATTCGGACGTCCTGTTGTAAAATTAGAAATTTCAAAGTTTTCTTGAAAATTTCATTTAATTAGGTGATCAATTCGTGGTTCTATGTTTTATTTTGGCAATTTGATCGCGCGAGCAAGTTCATATGATGTTTTTAGACTTGTGTGCATTTGGAGCTCCGAGGGCTCGGGTGTGTTTCAGATAGGCTACGAAGTGAAGGACTTAGAGCATAGCTGGTGTTTTAATTTCTAATGTAGGACTCTGATCTCGTAAATGCAAGATCTGAGGCCTACACATTTGCGACCTCTGAAGGTTCCGCATTTGTGAGCTATTTCTCACATTTGCGAACAATCTTTCACATTTGTAAAGTGGGACGAGGGAAGGCAGTGATCGTAAATGTGATCATATGGTCACAATTGCGGAAATCGTCAGGTTCGCATTTGCGAGGTTTTCTTCGCATATGCGATGATAGAAAGAATGTGGGAACCTGCGCATTTGCGAGAGGTTCTTAGCATTTGCGGGGCTCACATTTGGGAATCCCAAGTCGCAAATGCGACACCTGCAGCTGATCAAAATGACTTTGGACGGGATTTTTGGTTCGTTTCTCAAATTTCAAAAAACTAAAACTTTCGAGGCGATTTTTCCAAGAATTATTTTTCCCCAAATCTTTGGTAAGTGATTCTAACTTATTCCTTTCAATATTTCACTACTTTTCCTAAGATTTCAACCTAAAATCTAAGGTTTTCCATGGTGGAATTGGGGGTTTTTGGGTAGAAATTAGGGATTTGGTAATTTGGGGATATAGACCTCAAAGTGAGGTGGGATTCCAAAACAAATCCCATAACCGGTCTCGGGGGTGAATGAGTAATCTATTTTTGGTCTGAATTTTAGGTTTGGACTAAGCGGGCCAGGGTGTTGACTTTTTCAAAAATAGCCTAAATTGAATTCTTTACAATCTTGGGTAGTTCCTAAGGCTTAAATTGAATTGTTTGGTTGGTAATTTGCTAGATTCTATCGGTTCGAAGGTTTGTGAGAAAGGAAAAGTTGTGGTTGAGCTTTGAGTTTGAGACGTGGGAGCTAGGTAAGTATCGTGGTTAACCTTGATTGATGGAATAGGAATTGTTTGCCCATTTCCTACTTTTTTAATTGTTGGGAACAACGTATATATGAGGTGACAAGTACTTATGTGTTGTAGTTAGGTTAAAGCATGCGGGTGGGGTGTGGTTTCTTGAAAATATAGCTTCCTTTTTTCATGTTATCTATGTTTAGACTAGTATTGTCAAAATCAATCTGTCACGACCCAAATTCTCCCTCCGTGAATCGTCGTGAAGGCACCTAGTCTCTATGACTAGGTAAGCCTAACACTTTGCGGAAGTGAAATGAAAGCATGAACATTAGAAACTAACAATAAAAATAATGTAGATAAGAAATTGAGATGCCGCTCGGCATATAAAACTATCAACTCTCAACATATACATAACACTCCCCAAGACCTTGAACACCGTAAGTCACAAGCTTCAATGAGAAACTAACTGTTCTATACATCATTAAAATGAACATAGGGGGGAGGGATAGAGGGGTACTCCGAGGATCTGAGGGCGTGGGAAGATGTACCTTGAGGTCTCCAATAAACAGCAGTGACTACAACTAGTAACGAGGCTGGTAGGAAGATTCTGGATCTGCATACTAAAAACATGTTCAGGAAAAGGCGCGAGTACACCACAATGGTACCTAGTAAGTACCTAGTAGTGACGAGGTCAGGTCAGGGCCCTACTGGTATATATATATATATATATATATGATAAAACAAGATAGAATGAAATACCACAGTAAAGTAAAGACATGAAATTTAACAAGAATTAAGTCATAGAAGATAATAACTCAGTATACAGAGATAAATACAGGGGATCTCCCGAGATACTGTCTCGTAGTCCCAAACGTAAATGTACAGGGGGATCTCCCAGAATAACGTTCCGTAGTCCCAAAGTAAATATGCAGTGCCGGGGGATCTCCCGGAATACCGTTCCATAGTCCCAAAGTAAATATGCAGTACATGGGGATATCCTGAATACCGTTCCTTAGTCCCAAAGTAAATATGCAACTCAACCAATGGAAATAATAATTACAGAAAGAAAACTGACAGTCTAGACTAAGCTCAAGTCAAAGAAAGCAGGAAATTCACTAAAACATGCTGCACATAATTCAAATAAACAGTTAGGGCAAGTAGACATGCTATTCTAAGCTAACTAGTTACTACACATTTTGATATAACTCAAATAAGGAGGAAAACAGGTTGATACTAGCAGAAATCAGGTTTTTACACCAATTAGCCTGTGTACGTACCCGTCACCTCACGTACACGGCGCTCACATATCAAAACAATACAAAATCCTAAGGGGAGTTCCCTCACACAAGGTTAGGCAAGCCACTTACCTCGAACCAAGCTCAAATCAATCCGTCGAAATGCTCTTTCCACGAATATCCGACCCTGAATGGCCCAAATCTATCCAAAACCAATTACATAACATAAATATAACTACAAGAAACTAATCTAGCTAATGAAATCAAAGTTAAAGCATGAAATTGGAAAATTGCTCAAAAAACCTCCCAGGGCCCATATCTCGGAATCGGGTAAAAGTAACCAAATATGAACACCCATTCACTCACGAGTTCACTCGTACCAAAATTATCCAAATCCTATGTCTAAATCCCAATCAAAAGTCAGAATTTCGGTTAAAGAACTTTTCCCCCATTTTCCCAACTTTCTTACCCAATTTCCTTAATTTAATGAAGAAAACAACTATAGATTAATGAAATACAACCAAAAATGCGTTAGGAATCATTACCCCAAAGCTCTTTCTGAAACTCCCTCGAAGAATTGCCAATTTTTGAGCTCTCAAGTAAAAAAATGAAGAATGAACTCAAACCCTCGCACTTGGGGTCTTTTTGCCAGTCCAACCGCACCTGCGGTCAAAATACCTCTTGTGCGGCTAAGACTCCGCACCTAAGGAGTTTCATTAAACTCCAAGCCACCGCACCTCCGCACCTAAATCCGCATCTGTAGATGCGCTTCTGCGCTCAACCGTCCGCTTCTGCGGAACCGTGGCCACCTCAGTTTCCTCCCCAAATTCCGCTTCTGCGATCACCCTCCCGTAGATGTGCCTCCGTTTTTGCGGCTCATGCGTCGCACTTGCGACCACTAGCTCTCACGACCAAAAGCACACCTACAACCTTAACTTCGCAGGTGCGAAACACCAGAACCATAAAATCTTCAGCAATAGCCTAAGTCCAAATTCAATCTGTTAAGCATCCAAAACACACCCGGGGCCCCCGGGACCTCAAAAAAACATAACAAATAATCGTAAAACAGCATAAGAACTTAGTTAAGCCCTCAAACCACCTCAAAAAATGCTAAAATAACGAATCATCCTCCGATTTAAACTTATAGAACTTGGAACTTCCAAATTTGACAACCGATTCCAAAACCAACCAAACCACGTCCGATTGACCCCAAATTTTGCACACAAGTCACATTCATTTCTATGGACCTACTTCAACTTTCAGAATCGGAATCTGAGCCCGATATCAACAATTCCACTGCCGACCAAAATCTCCAAAACTTCAACTTCTACCATTTCAAGCCTAAATAAGCTATAGACCTCCAAAACACAATACAGACACATCCCTAAGTCCAAATTCACCTAATGGAGCTAACGGAACCGACGAAATTCCATTCCGGAGTCGTCTTCATTTAGTTCTGACTACGGTCCAAATCTTAAGGCTTAAGCTCCCATTTAGGGATTAAGTGTCCCAAAACACTCCAAAAACCAAAATGAATCCTCCTGGCAAGACACAATAGCAGAAAATGGATATGGGGAAATAATTAATAGGGGATCAAGGCTACAACTCTCAAGACGACCGGCCGGGTCATCACATCCTACCCCTTTTAAAAAAATCATTCATCCTCAAACGAGTATAGAGAAATACCTGAAGCTGTGAAAAGATGAGGATAACGACTGCACATATCCTGCTCGGTCTCCCAAGTTGCCTCCTCGATAGGCTGACCCCTACACCGAATCTTTGCTGAGGCAATGTTCTTTGACCTTAGCTTTTTAACCTGCCTGTCCAAAATAGCCACTGGCTCCTCAACATAAGATAGATCCTTCTCCAACTAGACTGAGCTGACATCCAATACATGAGCCGGATCACCGTGATACTTCCGGAGCATAGAAACATGGAATACCGAATGAACCCCTGCTAGGCTGGGAGGTAAGGTAATTTCACAAGCAACCTCTCCAACACGCCAAAAACCTCAAAAGGACCAATGTACCTTGGTCTCAGCTTTCCCTTCTTTCTGAACCTCATAACGCCCTTCATAGGCGATATCCGGAGCAAGACCCGCCTCTAACCATGAATTCTACATCGCAAACCTTTCGGTCCGCATAACTCTTCTATCTAGACTGGGCTGTGTGAAGTTGATCCTGAATCACCTTCACCTTATCTAGGGCATCTTGGACCAAGTCTGTACCCAATAATCGGGCATCGCCCGGCTCGAACCAACCCACTGGGGACCAACACTGTTTACCATACAGAGCCTCATACGGTGCCATCTGGCTGCTTGAATGATAACTGTTGTTGTAGGAAAACTCCGCAAGTAGAAAGAACTGGTTCCATGACCCTCCAAACTCCATCACACATTCATGGAGCATATCCTCTATCTGAATAGTGCGCTCGGACTGTCCATCCGTCTGAGGGTGAAATGCTATGCTCATCTCCACTCTAGTATCCAACTCTTGCTATACGGATCTCCATAACCGTGATGTAAACTGCATACCCCGATCATAGATAATAGATACCGGTACGCCATGAAGCCTGACGATCTCACAGATGTAGATTCGAGCCAGCTGCTCAGAATAATGTGTAGTCATCGCAGGAATGAAACGAGCTGACTTGGTCAGCCTATCCATAATCACCCAAACTATATCAAACCTCCGCTGAGTCCGTGGGACTCCAACAACGAAATCCATAGTGATCCGCTCCCATTTCCACTCCGGAATCTCCAACTTCTGAAGCAAATCACCTGGCCGCTGATGCTCATACTTCACCTGCTGGAAATTTAGGCACCGAGCAACATACTCCACTATGTTCTTCTTCATCTTCCTCCACCAGTAATGCTGCCTGGAGTCCTGATACATCTTCGCGGAACCCGGGTGAATAGAGTACCGTGAGCTTTGATCCTCTTAAAGAATCAACTTTACAAACCATATACATTAGGCACACATAGCCTGTGCTGCATCCTCAATACGCTATCATCCCCAATCGTGACCTCCTTAGCATAACCATGTTGGACCGTGTACTTAAGGACAAGTAGATGGGGGTCATCATACTGACGCTCCCTGGTACGATCATAAAGAGAAGACCGAGAGACCACGCAAGCCAACACTCGACTCGGCTTAGAAATATGCAATCTCACAAACTGGCTGGCTAAGGCCTAAATATCAAATTCTAAGGATCTCTCTGCTGTTGGAAGATATGCTAAACTCCCCAAACTCTCTGCCCGGCGACTCAAAGCATCGGCCACCTTATTGGCCTTCCCCGGTGGTACAGAATAGTGATGTCATAATCCTTAAGTAGCTCCAACCACCTCCACTGACTCAAGTTAAGATTCATTTGCTTGAAACGATGCTTTAGACTCCGATGATCGGTGTAAATCTCACAAGGACACCATACAAATAATGCTTCCAAATTATCAAGGCATGAACAATAGTTGCTAACTCAAAGTCGTGGACATGATAGTTCTTTTCATGCACCTTCAACTGTCTGGACATGTAGGCAATCACCCTACTGTCCTGCATCAACACCGCGCCAAGAACAATCTGCGACGCATCACAATATATACAGTGTAGGACCCCAAACTTGTAGGAAATACCAATACTGGGGTTGTAGTCAAAGTTGTCTTGAGCTTCTGAAACCTCTCCTTACACTCCTCTGTCCACCTGAATGGAGCACCCTTCTAGGTCAGCCTGGTCATAGGTGCTGCAATAGATGAGAATCCCTCTACAAAATGACAGTAATACCCTACCAAACCAAGAAAACTGCGAATCTCTATAGCTGATGACGATCTAGGCTAATTCGGCACTGCCTCCACCTTCTTCGGATCCACCTTGATCCCATCACTCGATACTACGTGACCCAATATTTCCACTGAATCTAGCCAAAACTCAAACTTAGAAAATTTTGCATACAACTTCTTCTCTCTCAAAGTCTGAAGCACAGTCCTCAGAAGTTGCTCATGATCATTCCGAGTTTGGGAGTACACCAGAATGTCATCAATAAACATAATGACGAAGGAGTCAAGATAAGGCGGGAACACATTGTGCATCAAATGCATAAAGGTTACTGGGGCATTGGTCATCCCAAAATACATAACAAAAAACTCATAGTGGTCATATCGGGTCCTAAAAGCATTCTTCGGGATATCTGGCTCCCGAATCTTCAACTGATGATAGCCTGAACGCAAACCAATCTTGGAAAACACCCTGGCACCCTGTAACTGATCAAATAAGTCATCAATGCGAGGCAATGGGTACCTGTTCTTCACTGTAACCTTGTTCATATGGAAATAATCAATACACATACGCATAAAACCATCCTTCTTCTTCACAAACAAGACCGGAGTACCCCAAGGGGACACACTAGGCCGAATGAATCCCTTGTCAAGCAACTCCTATAACTTCGCCTTCAACTTCTTTAACTGAGGATGAGCCATACAGTATGGAGGAATAAAGATGGGTTGAGTGCCCGACAACAGATCAATGCCAAAATTAATATCTCTATCGGGCAGCATGCCCGGAAGATCAACTGGAAACACATCTGAGAAATCCCTCACTACTAGAACTGACTCAATTGTAGGGGTATCAATACTGACATCTCTCACATAAGCTAAATACGGATCACACCCCTTATCAACCATTCTTTGAGCCTTAGGAAATGAAATAACCCTGCAGGGCTTTAAGGTACTTCTCCACTCTAATAGCGGTAAGCCTGGAATAGCCAGCATCACTGTCATGACCCGAAACTGGGGGCGGGACTGGCACCCGGTGCCTCACCTATCCTTGTGTTCTAACTTGCGACTAAGGGACTCTGAACATATAATGTCATACTTTGTCCATGGGCCACATTACAAGACAATACACGAAGGATGAATAAACATCAATATAAAGCTGTGCCGACAAGGACATCATAACTACTACAGCTGGCAAACCAACAAAATATACATACAAGGCTTGCAAGCCCAACATAATGCACTAACTGACAGGATATGTCTACAAGGCTCTGCTTATGGACGTACTGTGATCGAAAAAGGGCCCCGACCTATCCATAACATATATATAGATATATACACAATATGTACATAAAACTCTAGACTTGGCAACTCTGAAGGACGCGGAGCTTACCGATCAAGCTGAACTTAGGCAACACCTACTGAGGAGGTCTACTCGTATGTCTGTCTTAACCTGCACGCATGAAATGCAGTGTCCCTGGAAAAAAGAGACGTCAATACGAAATAATGTACCAAGTATGTAAGGCAACAGAATAACTGAAAGCTGAAACTGAACTGATAATATAATAATTGAAAGTAACTGGGAGTCAAAGATAATCTGAAGATATGCTTACCTGCTGATACTGACTCAACTCTCCCAATATAGTAAGTAAAATAGTTGTCCGGCCTTATAAGGCTCGATATATATAACTGCTCTACCGTAGTAGGCTCACTCAGAGGTTCTCGACCATACTAGGCTCTGTATCTCGGCCATTCTGGGCTTGCTCATAGGTGCTCGGCTACAGTAGGCTCGGTATATAACTTACCATCTAATAAGAGGTTTCCCAATAGGGTCTTGTCCATCGATTATAGCTCAATAGTGGTGAAAATGCTGTAATATTGTATATATATATAGACTCTATGCTCTCTTGACTGGAAGAAGACAATACTCAATTGAATATAAAATCCCGATAAGGGAGAATACTGTAACTTATGAGACTAAGATAATGTATATAAATTTTGGAGTATGAACTTCTCTTTATGCCTCGTTATTAAACACACGTAGTTACGAGATGATGCCAAAATGAAGGAAAGTTTAGCCTTAACATACCTGAGCTGATTCTCTTGAATATCTCTCTAGCACACACCAGTCGCGACGAAACACGTAACAACGAGATCGAAATAAGGAAAAATTCATATGATTTTCTTGAGAAAGATTGAACCATACTCCCTTAGAATCGCAAATCTCGTTATTATTACGTCGTATAACTTTGCATGAATTCCTTATTGAAGATCGTTACTTGGTAGATCTAGAACACCTCCATTTTGGTGAATCTGATCACACTCTTGTATGGCTTTGCTTGCTGAAGAAATAAGGTTTCCATTCCATGTTGAATTAAAGTCCATTCCTAGAACATATATCTCCATTCTCCATAATAATAATGTAGTAAATAGTTATGTAGGAAGATTGTCTTAAGACTTTTGGTTGTGGGCCCCACTTTAGGGGATGACTAAGCCACAAATATTCTCTTAAAATGCCACCTTGTAATGAGAGTTAAGAGTCATTATTAATGCCTCTTTGGGATGCCACATGAAGGTTTAAACCTTATCCAAATAACTTAATCACTTAGTTAATCTCTTACTAAAATCCATAATTACTCATTACCCACACAATTAAGAATTATCTCAAATTACTTAAAATACTACTCACTCTTAACACATTTTATATACCTTATTATCATGGTCATGTGGTACCTTGTATGACATTAGCCCGTAAAGTACGGAGTATTATAGCTTGGACTGTATTTTATCTCCAACTTCGATGAAACCCATTTCCTTCGATTTGCTCACTATTTCACCTTCACGAATTTACTTATCACTTGTTTGAAATAGCATACTTCTTATAATCTCCAAATAATCTCATTCCGAGCTTCCATCACTTCACTTGCGACATACTTTCACGTACAAAAACATGGGGTGTAACAATCACGGTCTTAGCATGACAATCAAGAACAGCATAATGGGGCGAAAACCAGTCCATTGGCCAAGATAACATCAAAATCTACCATGCTAAGCAATAATAAATCAACTTTAGTCTAAAAACCACTAAGAGAAATCAAATACGACCAATATACATGGTCCACAACAAGAGAATCTCCCATAGGAGTACACACATAAATAGGGGAACTCAAAGAGACCCAAGATACGCCTAAATGTGGGGAAAAATAAGATGACACATATGAATATGTAGAGCCTAGGTCAAATAATACCGACACATCTCTATGAAAGACTAGAACAATACCTGTAATGACAGAGTCGGAAGCAATTGCCTCTGAACGAGATGGAAGAGCATAATACCTGGCCTGGCCTCCCCCTCTAGGGCGACCTCGATCTCCCCGACCTCCACCTCGAGCTGGCTGAGCAGGTGGGGCAGTAGCTGGTGCTGGAAGCATGGCCTGAGGATGGTTGATGAGAAGTCTGTGGAGGTGCACCCCTCCTAAGTCTGGGGAAATCCCTCACCATATGGCGAGTGTCGCCACACTCGAAACAACCCCTCGGAGGGCGTGACTGTTGTGACTGACTCGGGCCAGGTCTGCTGGATTGGCCTCTAAAAGCACCCCGAGTAGGAGGCACACTAGATACTAGCGGTGCATAATAAGGCTTCTAGGGCCTAGGAGGGGCCAGAACACCACTGGCGGCTGGGAGAGATGAATGAACATGGTGACTCACATAACCCCTACCATGGCGAGCTGCTGGGGCATGAGCTCCAGAAAAACAACCAATCTCTCATGACTTCTTGGCCTCTCTTTCCTCTCTATCTTGGGAAAGCGTGCCCTCCACTCTCCTGACAATACTCACGACGTGCTGATAGGAGATATCGTCCATACTAGTCCTAATACTAGGGTGGAGTCCCTCAATAAAGCGACGAACCCTCTCCCAAACTGTGGCAACCAAGGCCGGTGCATGTCGGGCCAACTCAGTGAAATAGACTGCATACTATGACACAGTCATAGAACCCTGGTGCAACTGCTCAAACTCCATGCACTATGCATCCCTGAGGATCTGAGGAGTATACTCTCTCAAAAACATATCTGAGAACTAAGTCCATGTGAGTGAGGCTGCCTTGTCTGGACTACTCAGCTCATAAGCATGCACCACTGATAGGCTTCTCCTCTAAGCTGGGAAGTGGTGAAAGCAACCCCACTTGTCTCCTCTATGCCAATAGTACGGAGAATACGATGACACTTCTCCAGAAAAACCTGAGTTTCATCTGAAGCCAATCCGCTGAAAGTAGGTGGGTGGTACTTCTTGTACCTTTCAAGTCTGAGCTGCTCCACCTCGGAAGTGGCTGTCCTGATCTCATGCTAAACCGGAGCTACCGGCTGCATAGGAATAAACTTTGGGAACTGATCAACCTGGACCCTCTGCTCAGGAGTACGGGTTGCGGGAGTCTGTGCCACTTTCCCGGCCTGAGATGTGGCGGGAGCTAATGGAATCAATCCAGCCTGAGATAAGGTGCTGAACATGCTCATGAACTGTGCTAGAGTCTCCTGGAGGGCTGGTGCAGCAATACAAACCTCTGGTGCCTGCCCTCCAGCTGGAGCTGCTGGGGGCTCCTCTGAATCAATCTGTCACGACCCAAATTTTCCCTCCGTGAATCGTCGTGACGGTACCTAGTCTCTACGACTAGGTAATCCTAACACTTTCCGGAAGTGAAATGAAAGCATGAACATTAGCAACTGACAATAACAATAATGTAGAT
The DNA here is from genome assembly GCA_005239525.1 of Nicotiana knightiana. Lineage (NCBI taxonomy): Eukaryota > Viridiplantae > Streptophyta > Magnoliopsida > Solanales > Solanaceae > Nicotiana > Nicotiana knightiana. Next base: position 51,222 of record ML407592.1, on the reverse strand, counting down.
AATCAATTGAGATTCCGCTCGACATATAAAACTATTAACTCTCAACATATACATAACACTTCCCAAGACCCGGAACACCATAAATCACAAGCTTCTACAAGAAACTAACTGTTCTATACATCACTGTCTATAGAATAAGAGAAGAATGAACATAAAGGCAGATAGAGGGGGACTCCGAGGATCTACGAGCGCGGGCAGATGTACCTTTAAGTCTCTAATAAATAGCAGGGACTGCAACTAGTAACGAGGCTGGTAGGAAGAACCTGGATCTGTAAACGAAAAATATGTGCAGGAAAGGGCGTGATTACACCACAATGGTACCCAGTAAGTGCCAAGCCTAACCTCGGTCAAGTAGTGACGAGGTCAGGTCAGGGCCCTACTAGTATATATACATGATAAAACAAGATAGAATGAAACACCACAATAAAGTAAAGACATGAAATTTAACTAGGATGAAGTCATAGAAGATAGCAAATCAGTATACAGAGATTTGGGGATCTCCTGAGATACTGTTTCGTAGTCCCAAACGTAAATGTGCAGGAAGATCTCCTAGAATACCGTTCCGTAGTCCCAAAGTAAATATGCAGTGCAGGGGGATCTCCCAGAATACCCTTCCATAGTCCCAAAGTAAATATGCAGAATAGGGGGATCTCCTGGAATACCGTTCCGTAGTTCCAAAGTAAATATGCAGCTCAACCAACAGAAATAACAGTTACAGCAAGAAAACCGATAGTCTAGACTAAGCTCGAGTCAAAGAAAGCAGAAAATTCACTAAAACATGTTGCACATAGTTCAAATAAATAGTTAGGGCAAGTAGACATGATATTCTAAGCTAACAGGTTACTACACATGTTGATATAACTCAAATAAGGAGGAAAATAGGTTGATACTTAGCAGAAATCCGGTTTTTACAATAATTAGCCCGTGTACGTACACGTCACCACACATACACGGCGCTCACATATCAAAATAATACCAAATCCTAAGAGGAGTTCCCCCACACAAGGTTAGGCAAACCACTTACCTCGAACCAGGCTCAAATCAATCTGTAACAATTCTCTATCCACGAATATCCGACTCTGAATAGCCCAAATCTAGCATGCGTCCGGATTTGGATTGGGAGGTCCGTAGAGTAATTTGAGGCAATTTGACGAAAGTTAGAAATTTGAAGGTTTTTTCGAAGTTTGACCGGAAGTGGACTTTTTGATATCAGGGTCGGATTCCTACTCCGGAATATGGAGTAGGTCCGTAATGTTGAATGCGGCTCGTGTACAAAATTTGAGGTCAATCGGATGTGATTTGATAGGTTTTGACATCAAATATAGAAGTTTGAAGTTCTAAAGTTAATTAAGCTTGAATTGGGGTGAGATTCATGATTTCGATGTTGTTTGAGGTGATTTGAGGCCTCGAGCAAGTCCGTGTTATAGTATGGGATTAGTTTGTGTGATTGGACAGGCCCCGGAGGCCTCCAATGTGTTTCGGGGTGGTTTCGGATAATTTCGGGCTATTTTACAATAGCTAATGTTGGTGTATGGTGTTGTTCTTCGCGTTCGTGTGGATCCTCTCTGTCACGCCCCAAAATCGAGGGACGAGACCAGCACCTAACGGGGTGATCCCGGTCAAGCGCACCTGGATTGCCTTTCCTGCCCAACACGTTACCCCGTATTTACAATATAACTTATTCCACATGAATTAGCAATTTAGAGTTTAAATATGAATCTACGACTTGAGTTCATTTCATCCTTTATCATTTCAACATTTGATAATCACAAAACATATAGTAATTCCGATTCGGTCCACGATTACTAGTAAACACGTTTACTACCCAAAATACATATATGTACAACCAACATCATATCTAAGGAGCCTCTAAGAGTACTAAGGGTTTACACAATACTTGCCGGCAACAAGTCCTCGATTATACCTTAAAAGACATAAAATATACAAAAGAGATGATATAGACTACACAAGGCCGCGAGAGGAAATGGGGCTCCCCAGAACTGCTAGAGAGATGAAGAGGAGACACCACTAACAGTGAACCGAGCTGCCTGCTATAGAACCACCTACATCCATATAGAAGATGTAGCGCCCCTGGTAAAAGGGACCTTAGTACCATAGAATAGTACTAGTATGTATAAACAAAGTTTATTCTAAGCAGAATCAAACAATACACAATTAAAAGAAACAGTCAGGGTAACCACACAAGTACCACACAATATACAGAAAACCACAAATGAAGATTTTACAGTTACTTGTTTCAATTGCTCATCTGTTGCGGCGCGCAACCCGATCCCACCGTACATTCTCATCTCACCCTTATTACCTCTCCACCCTTATTACTTCGTGATGCGGCGCGCAACCCGCTTCCACCGTACAATCACAATTCACCATTATTACCTCTCCACCCTTATTACTGCGTGTTGCAGCGTGCAACCCGATCCCACCTGACAATTCTGTTACGGCGTGCAACCCGATCCCACCTTACAATCACATTTCACAGCAACAACCACCAACAATTATATCACAAGGATCTTTATCATGAAGAACATAAGTTCATATCAACCAATAACTATGTGAAATCAAGGCACAATGATCCTTACCAATCAGTAACTCATATATGATGTTTCCAAAATCATTTAACTCGATAAAATCAGCCCATATTTACTTTCATTATTTGCTACACAGATTTTAGCACTTTCATATGTTCAACAATGTAATTAATAGCAACATCAACCAACAATTCAATCACAAAGATTCTCATCGTCAAGGATATTCATTCGCAACAACCAAGTAACCACGTGAAATCAAGACCACAGAAATCTTTATCAAACAATGAGTCATATACGGTATGCCATCAACACATAGCTCAATTAGTTTATCCCCATTTCTCTTCCATTATTTACTACACAACATTTAGCACTTAGATACATTCAACACTTTGTTTCATTATCATTTCTTTCATTTTGCAGCAAATCCTCTCATACTGATGTATTCAACATTTAACGTGCTTTGCACACAATAGAATAAGCACAAATAATCACCTTTTCGCAAGGTCATATAACATGGCAATCGACTAAGAAATTCAAAGAACGAAGTCTTACACCTTGACATAGCAGGGCAATCAATTCACATATGCTCAAGCAAGAATTTCATATCGGTTGCTTGGACACCAACAAGATGACTCTACAAGGATTAAAGTTAGCCATACATACCTTGAATCGGAATTCCGCTTTAATTTTCTACCACAATTCACCGAACCTTCTAGCACCTTCAATCTAGTTCACAATGTGGCATAATTGAACTTAGAATTAGGAATGATCATGTCTTGAACTCTCTTGAGAATTCTAGCAAACACTAGGTGTTCCTTTAGATTAAATGGCCTTTTTTTAGTGAAAGATTACTCTAACCCATTTTCTTTTACTAGATTATGACTAGTTGGTTACATGCATGCAAGAATCCTACCCCCATCTTCATGAACTCACCTAACCGTGTTTCATTTTAACAAAAATATGGAAATTAAGGTTGATGGGGTGGAAGCTTACCTCTTGTAGCGAAGAAAATGGTGTTCTACTTGATCAATTCCAGGCCTGAGTAGTGATGGAGGAACAAATTTGATGAAGTTGGAACTCTCTCTCTCTAGAACCCACTCTCTCCTCTCTCTAATTTATCAGAAAATGAGCTTAAAATGAAAGGGGGAATGTGTTTTAATGAACTGGGGGTCGGGTATAAAATTAGAAATTTAACAGTCCCGAAGCAGAAATGCGGTCAGGAATGCGATCCTGCTATGCGGTCCACATTCCTGTTGCATAATTGGCCCTCAAATAGGCCAGAAAGAAAAGTAGACTGCCCAGGTATGCGGTCCACATACCTGTTATGCGATCGCATAACTCCCTCCGCAAAAGTTAAGGTGCAAGAATGCGACAAATATGGGGCCCGCATTCGTGAAATGCGATCACATTCTAGGCCGCATAGTTGTCCTCAAAATGGACAAACTGTCCAGGTATGCGACCACTATGCGGTCCGCATTCCTGATCTGCGATCGCAGTGGACCGTAGACTTGTGCAAATCTGGAAAATTTTATCCTTTAAGTCCCGGGGTACTTTTTACTCAAAAAGGGTCCGTTTTAAGAATTTCTACAGTTATAACAACACAGGGACCTATTTGGGCATTATTTTTAGCCATTAATTTTATGGTTCTTTACATTCTCCCCCACTTAAAATCATTCGTCTTCGAATGAGGATCGGGGAATCACTAGAGTAGGAAAATATCAAAATAAGCCGACCCCCAAATTTTTTTTTTCTAATTCCGATATTTCTTGAAAATTTAGCCAGAGTTTCCTTTGTAATTAGGCCTATCTACCTGTCAGAGAGCCCCCAAAACACATGTTTAACCAATTCCACACATTACTATTACTCTATCAAATTGCACATAATCCGGTCATTTCAACAAGCTACATATGATTCAATTACTTCCACAAGCCTCACATAGTTCGGTTAATTCCACAAATTTGCACATAATTCAACTATTACAATGAGTTGCACATAATTCAGCTATTTCAATGAGTTGCACATAATCCAACTAATCACAACAACATATACATTTATGGCACAAAGTTTGAGAAGTCACAATAGTAGGGTAATTAGGGGAGTGGAGTGTTCTTGCACAAAATTTAACACAATATATAATTGCTTAGGAATGACAACTTCCAAAACCACTACCGGACTTATTCAAACAAGTGGGGATATTTCTCTTTCATTTCATTTTCCACTTCCCACGTGGCTTCTTCGACCTGTTGACTTCGCCATAACACTTTAACAGAAGCAATCTCTTTGTTCCTCAACCTACGGACTTGCCTATCAGGAATAGCAACTAGAACCTCTTCATATGACAATCCTTCATTAATTTTCAACTGTCTCAACCGACACAATGGCGGATGGATCCCCAATCACCTTCTTCAACATGGACACATGAAGCACTGGGTGCACTAATGGCATCTCAGGGGGCAATTCCAGCCTATAAGCCATCTGTCCTATCCTTTGAGCGATCCGGTACGGCCCGACATACCTAGGGCTCAATTTCCCCTTCTTCCCAAACTATATCACTCCTTTCATGGGAGACACCTTCAAGAATACCCAATCATCTACTTGAAACTCCAAATCTCTTCGACAAACGTCCGCGTAGGATTTCTGACGACTCTGAGCAGTCTTCATCCTTTCCTGAATGATTTTAACTTTTTCCATAGCTTGGTGCACAAGATCCGGTCCTAGCAGTTCCGCCTCACCAACCTCAAACCATCCAATCAGAGACCTCCAGCTCCTTCTATACAATGCCTCAAATGGGGCCATCTGAATACTAGCATGGAAACTGTTATTATAAGCAAATTCTATAAGCAGCAAGTGATCATCCCAGTTACCCTTGAAATCTAATACACAAGCCCGTAACATATCTTCAATCGTCTGAATGGTCCGCTCTGCCTTCCCATCAGTCTGTGGGTGGAATGTTGTGCTGAGATTTACATGCGTACCCAAACCTTGCTAAAATTTCTTCCAAAAGTTAGCTGTGAACTGCGCCCATCGATCCGAGATAATAGATATTGGAGTGCCATGGAGTCTGACTGTTTCCTTGATATACAACTGAGCGTACTGTTCCGCAATATCGGTGGACTTGACTGGCAAAAAGTGAGCTGATTTCGTGAGCCGATCCACTATTAGCCAAACTGAGTCGAACCTACGTGGAGTGTGAGGTAAACCCACCACAAAGTCCATATTGATCATTTCCCATTTCCACATTGGTATATCCATAAGATGTGCCAACCCACCGAGCCTCTGATGCTCGGCCTTCACTTGCTGACAATTCAGACATCTAGCCACAAAGTCCGCCACACCCTTTTCATAACATTCCACCAATAAATCTCTTTGAGATCATGATACATCTTCGTAGAACCTGGGTGTACTGAATACCTGGAATTGTGAGCCTCTGCCATTACCCTTTCCCGAAGATCATCCACGTCCGGCACACATAGTCTCCCTTGGCACCGCAAAACACTGTCATTATTGCCGAGCGAAAATGTTGTAGTCTTATGATTCAGAATTTCCTCTCTCAACTGTAACAAGGCTGGATATCTAAATTGCTTTTCCTTGATTTCCATTACAAGTGAAGATTCTACTCCATTGCGTACCACGACATCCCCTTCGTCTAAGGTCGAAAGACAGACCCCAGACTAGCCAACTGATAAACCTCCCGAGCCAAAGGCCTCTGACCTGCTTCCAAGTGAGCCAAGCTACCCATGGATTTCCGACTAAGAGCGTCGGCTACCACATTCGCCTTTCCTGGATGGTACAAAATATTCATATCATAATCCTTGAGAAATTCTAACCACCTCCGCTGCCTTAAGTTCAATTCCTTTTGTTTGAATAAATATTGAAGACTTTTGTGGTCTGTAAACACGTCCACATGGACCATGTAAAGATAATGACGCCAGATCTTTAATGCAAACACAACCGCCGCGATCTCCAAATCATGCGTCGGATAATTCTTTTCGTGATTCTTGAGCTGCCTAGAAGCATATGCTATTACCTTACCACATTGCATCAATACACACCCCAAACCAACCCTTGAAGCATCATAATAAACCACAAACCCTTCCGAACCTTATGGCAAGGTCAACACTGGCGCCGTAGTCAATCTTAATTTTAATTCCTGAAAACTCTTTTCACAAGCATCGGACCACTGGAACTTAATCGCCTTCTGCGTCAGCTTAGTCAATAGGGAGGCGAGGGTAAAGAATCCCTCCATGAACCTCCGATAATATCCCGCCAAACCCAAGAAACTGCGAATCTCTGACGGGGTCGTTGGCCTAGGCCAATCCTTTACCGCTGCAATATTTTGGGGATCAACCTGAATCCCTTCCCTGGAAACAACATAGCATAAAAAGGCAACTAATTCTAGCCAAAATTCACATTTTGAAAACTTTTCATACAACTGGTGCTGACGAACAGTCTGCAGAACTGCCCTGAGGTGAGTAGAATTGATCTTCCTGACTTCGTGAATAAACAAGGATATAGTCAATGAAGACAATCACAGAGGAGTCAATAAACGATTTGAAAACCCGATTCATAAGATCCATAAAAGCTGCTGGGTCATTGGTTAGCCCAAAAGACATTACCATAAATTCAAAGTGCCCTTATCGAGTCCTGAAAGCATTCTTAGGAATATCCTGCTCCCTGATCTTTAACTGGTGATACTCGGACCGCAAATCAATCTTTGAGAAGAACCTAGCACCTTGCAACTGGTCGAACAAATCATCTATCCGGGGCAATGGGTATTTGTTTTTGATGGTGACCTTGTTGAGCTGTCGATAATTAATACACATCCGAAGCGATCCGTCTTTCTTTCTGACAAAAAGAACCAATGCGCCCCAAGGCGACACACTTGGCCGAATGAAACCTTTTTCTAATAGATCTTTCAATTTCTTTTTTAAATCTCTCAATTCTGCTGGCGCCATTCGGTAAGGTGGAATAGATATTGGCTGCGTATCTGGCAATGCATCAATCCCGAAATTGATCTCTCTGGGGGAATCACAGGAAGCTCATCCGGAAATACTTCAAGAAATTCATTCACAACAGGCACAGATTCGGGAGAAGGCACCTCTGAAGTGGTGTTCGCAACCCGGACCAAATGGTAGATGCACCCTTTTCTGATTATCTTTGAGGCTTTAAGGTAGGAAATAAATCTACCTCTTGGCACGAAATTATTCCCTCCCACTCGATGACTGATTCATTAGGAAACTGAAGCCTCATAATCCTGGTTCGGCAGTCGAGTTTAGCAAAGCATGAATAGAGTCAATCCATCCCCATAATTACATCAAAATCTACCATTTCTAACTCAATAAGATCGGCCGTGGTATCCCGACCACGCACCGTGACAACACAATTCCTATAGACTCGCACGGCCGTAATAGAATCATTAACCGGAGTTGACACAGAGAACGACTCGTGAAGCTGTTTGGGTTCTATCCAAAACTTGAAGCAATAAATGGAGTAACATATGACAAAGAAGACCGGGGATCAATAAGAGCATAAACATCATGTGACTGAACAACCAGAATACCTGTGACAACATTCGGGGAAGCCTCCGCGCTCTAGAGACCACTCAAAGCATAGAACCGACTGGGTCTCCCTCAGCCTCGTGCTCCACCCCTAGCTGTACCGCGCCCTGCTGAAGCTGGATGGATGCTGAAGATGTAGCGGCTGAAGAGCTGGATGGCTAAGCAATACCCCTACCCACGCCCTGACTGGGAGCGCGACAGTTTCGCTGGATATGGCCTCTCTCTCCGCATCTATAGCATACCAGTATGTCCAAGTAGCAGGGCTCAAAATGAGACCTCCCACACTTAGGGCATGGGACCCTCCGCTGCTGCTGGAACCTCCCACCTGAACGACCCGACTGATGGAACCTTCTGCTATCTGAACTTGGTCCAAAGCGACTTCCCCGCTGACAATTTTGCCCTGATGATGGGCCACTGGTTGAGGACTAAGCATAGGACTGGGATGGCCCTGATAACCCTCTCCCAAGGGTTGATCTCCCACCTACAACTGAACTCCCAGGGTTGCCCGCTGACTGGGACCTACTACCACTCTCTCTCTCCATCTTTATCTTCAACTTCGGAGCCTCTGTGGCCTGGGAGAATCTCACGATCTTCCCATAATTCATATCTGAATGCAAGGCAGCTGTAGCAGCTTCATTAACAACCGAGGGACCAAGGCCCTGAACAAACCGTCAAACTCTGGCCTCCATAGTCGGCATCATGTGGATGGCGTATTTGGACAGGCGCACGAACTCCATATGGTACTCCCACACACTCATCCTGCCCTGCTTAAGGACCTCAAACTCCACAGCACAGGCTGTCATAGTCTCGGCAGGCAAGAAATGATCCATGAAGGCATCAACAAACTCATCCCACTTTGCCGGAGGGCTCTCCTGCCCACGGGACCCCTCCCACATCTCAAACCATGAATACGCTGCTCCCTTTAACCGATAGAAGCCAAATCAACCCCCTCTGTCTCTGTATCCTTCATAACCCGGAGAGTCTTGCACATTTCATCTATAAAATCCTGAGGATCTGCCTCTGGGTCGGTGCCTGTGAACTCTGGAGGGGCTAACCGCAGAAACTGGTTGACCCTGGAACTTGAAGAATCCCCTTGCTCGCTAGAGGATGTAGGGGCAGCATGTGATCTTTGGGCCTGGGAGGCCACTAGCTGAGTTAACATCTGAATAGCTCCCCTGAGGTCCCCATCAGAAATACCCGGACTGGAAGCTGGGGCTTAGGAAGGATTAGGAACATTAGCGGGAGGGACTGTAGCACCCTCCGCTGGAGCAGGAATAGGAATAGACTGGCCTGGAGTGGAGGAGTCAGGAAGATTCAGGGTCGGGGAATCATTCTCACCCGTACCATCAGATAAAGAATTCACGGCCACTCCTGGGGTGGCATTGGCCTCTGGGCCGAGTCGGGCTCTCTCCTTGGGTGCCATTTACTGAAAATTGGAACAATGCACGAGTTAGATAAAGATGTTTTCATCTTCCACTTCATCGCACGATACAGAGTAACAATGAAAGGTTATTTTCCTAAATGTCCATGCAGCCCCCTAATTATAGATGCGGTTGATCACGCTCAACTATGTCTAATAAAAGACGAAATGGGCGTTGCAAATATATTCAGGGGTATTATGCCCAGAGTCGATCCCACAGGGAATTAAAGTATCAATCAAGTCTTTAGAATACACAACTTTTACTCAATCAATTCTCTCAAGACTTTTTGAATATAAATTGGTGATGTTTTACTAATTCTATTGACAATAATAATAACTAACGATTACTAACAATGTGTTGTAAACAATTATGATAAAGGTCTAAGGCTATGGTTTCCCCCGTCGGTGAACCTACTTCTCGGATATTTCATATAACTTGATTAATTATCTCTATCAATCATGAACACTCTATCTACCATAAATCTCTCTCAAGTAATTATGATAATTTACTAGACGCACTCTCTCAAGTTACGCTAGCTAGATTGCATTACAGTTCACTTTAGATTGCACCCGAGGTATCGTTATCTCTAATCCAACCTCTAAACCCTCGGTTATGACTTTCGTCTATACTCTGGGAGTGGTGTTGTTCAAACAATTACCTAAATATGCACTCTCTCTCAAGTAGATATATACTAAATAGGCACAACTAATTGATGGCGATTCAATTAACTACAACAAGAACGTAGTTGAACAAATAGAGATGAACAATCAACCAAACTATATTAATATCACCATAAGTTTATCCCCCAACGGGTTCCACCAAACCCTAGATTAAGAAAATTAGCTACTCATATTCATAATCATCAATTCTAAAATAACTTGCATAATTGAACTACAAAATAATAAATAAAATCTATAAAT
>ML407592.1:0-34858 GCA_005239525.1 Nicotiana knightiana | reverse complement strand
AATGGCACTGAGTGAACTACAAGAGTAATGGGTGCATTCCTTGTTGTCCATCCCGAATTCTGTGCCATTTTATCAAGTACGATTTGACTTTCTCTCCACGTTTTGCTCAAGAATGCTCCACCAGCCGAAGCATCAACATTTTCTTTAACAGTATCAGCCAAACCCATATAAAAACGCTGCCCCAACATCTGCTCTAGAATACCATGATGTGGAAAGATAACCAACATCCCCTTAAATCGTTCCCATGTCTCTTGCAATGTTTCAACTAGTTTCTGTCTGAAGTTCAAGATTTCATCGATTTGTTAGGCAGTCTTGTTAGGTGGATGAAACTTGTTCACGAATTGCTTAACTAACTCCTCCCATGTGGTAATGGAATTTATAGGGAGTGAGTTTAGCCAAGTCTGAGCAGCGCCAGTCACTGAGAATGGAAACAAAAACAGTTTTATTGCCTCCTAAGTGACGTTTGGCTGCCTCTGTGTTTTGCAAATTGATAGGAATTTTTTCAAATGCTGTTGGGGGTCTTCGATGTATGACCCTGAGAATAGTCCCTTATTCTGAAATAAGTGCAGGATATTATTTGTTATCTGGAAGGACTCGGCCTGTATCTGAGGGACCAGTATCACAGTGGCCAAATTCTCAGTTGCGGGTTGTGCCCAATCATATAAAGGAGCTTCTGCCCCTATTTGAGCGACTGGGTCTACCACATCATCCCCATTATTGTTCCTGTTGTTTGTATCTTCCATGTCGGGTTCAATTTGTCCAATTGGTGGTTGCTGTTTGCTTTTCCGGTTTGTCCAGTTTAGGGCCTTGAAATCTTTCTCGGGGTCTGATATGGCTTCGACTACTTCACCAGTTCTCGATGAGTTTCTAGGCATGCACCTGCAACACGTTAGCAAACATTAAAGTTTCAATGTATAAACAAAATTTGAAGAAAATTGACTATATTTCAGAATTTTGTATTTCTTCCAACTCAACTGATAACACTGTTAAGTCTCCGGCAACGGCGTCAAAATTTGATCATGCTCAACTATGTCTAATAAAAGACTAAACGGGCGTTGCAAATATAATCTGGGGTATTATGCCCAGAGTCGATCCCACAGGGAATTAAAGTATCAATCAAATCTTTAGAATACGTAACTTTTACTCAATCAATTCTCTCAAGACTTTTTGAAAATAAATTGGTGATGTTTTACTAATTCTACTGACAATAATAATAAACGATTACTAACAATGTGTTGTAAACAATTAATAAAGGTCTAAGGCTATGGTTTTCNTATTGCACCCGAAGTATCATTATCTCTAATCCAACTTCTAAACCCTCGGTTATGACTTTCGTCTATACTCTGGGAGTGGTGTTGTTCAAATAATTACCTAAATATGCACTCTCTCTCAAGTAGATACATACTAAATAGGCACAGCTAACTGATGGCCATTCAATTAACTATAACAAGAAAGAGCAAATAGAGATGAACAATCAACCAAACTATATTAATATCACCATAAGTTTATCCCCTAACGGGATCCACCAACCCCTAGATTAAGAAAATTAGCTACTCATATTCATAAGAATCAATTCTAAAATACCTTGCATAATTGAACTTCAAAATAATAAATAAAAGCTATAAAAATCAATGCTTGCTTCACTGAGTAGTAATCCACATGTTTTTCTTCACTTCAATGGCTTCCTCTCCTCCCTCAAAGTTGTGTTTTTGGGTCTATTTATATGTTTGGGACAAACCTTAAACGTCTAGGAGACTTCTATTCCAATCGGGAAACACTTAAAACTCTTCAAAACTCGGATTTAACCAAATCAGGTGCCAGGCGTTTGGGCTCTGGCGCCTGGATAATGCCTGGCCAGGCCTGGCGTTTGGCCTCTAGCACCTGGATAATGCCAGGCTGGGCCTAGCCTTAAGGATCAAACGCCTGGATAAAGCCAGGCCAGGCCTGGCCTTAAGGCTTAAACGCTCGGCTATAGCCCGGTGCACTCCTCCTCGCCTCTTGAGCGTATTTTCAACGTTTATGCATCCATTTAGCTCGGCTTGCATCTCCAATTCACATACACATGAAATAGACTCTATTATGCACATACAAAATGTATTTTTATCATTAACGCACATAAAATGTAAGGCATATAACGTGTTAAACCATGAATTCTAGCCACATATTAGTGGTCGACAACACACCGATAAGAATGGCTCTACTAGACACGGCTCCGAGACATCCTAGGACACTTTGAAAAACCTTAGGTTCTGATACCAAGTTTGTCAAGCCCCAAAACCGAGGGACGAGACCGGTGCCTAACCGGGTGATCCCGGTCAAGCGGACCTGGATTGCCTTTCCTGCTCAACACGTTATCCCGTGTTTATAATATACCTTATTCCACATGAATTAGCAATTTAAAGTTTAAACATGAATCTACTACTTGAGTTCATTTCATCCTTTATCATTTCAACATTTGATAATCACAAAACATACGATAATTCCGATTCGGACCACGATTACTAGTAAACACATTTACTGCCCAAAATACATATATGTACAACCCACATCATGTCTACGGAGCCTCTAAGAGTACTAAGGGTTTACACATTACTTGCCGGCAACAAGGCCCCGGCTATACCTTAAAAGACATAAAATATACAAAAGAGATGATATAGATTACACACAGCCCTGAGAGGAAATGGGGCTCACCAGAACTGCTAGAGAGATGAAGATGAGGCACCACTAACGGCGAACTGAGCTACCTGCTATAGAACCACCTACATCCATATAGAAGATGTTGCACTCCCGGCAAAAGGGACGTTAGTACCATTGAATAGTACTAGTATGTATAAACAAAGTTTATTCTAAGTAGAATCAAACAGTACACAATTAAAAGAAACAGTCGGGGTAACCACACAAGTACCACACAGTATACAGAAAACCACAAATGAAGATTTCACAATTACTTGTTTCAATTGCTCATCTGTTGCGGTGCGTAACCCGATCCTACCGTACATTCTCATCTCACCCTTATTACCTCTCCACCCTTATTACTTCGTGTTGCGGCATGCAACCCTCTCCCACCGTACAATCACAATTCACCCTTATTACCTCTCCACCCTTATTACTGCGTGTTGCAGCGTGCATCTCGATCCCACCTGACAATTCTGTTATGGCGTGCAACCCGATCCCACCTTACAATCACATTTCACATCAACAACCACCAACAATTATATCACAAGGATCTTTATCATGAAGAACATAAGTTCATATCAACCAATAACTATGTGAAATCAAGGCACAATGATCCTTACCAATCAGTAACTCATATATGGTGTTTCCACAATCATTTAACTCGATAAAATCAGCCCATATTTACTTTCATTATTTGCTACACAGATTTTAGCACTTTGATATGTTCAACAATGTAATTAATAGCAACATCAACCAACAATTCAATCACAAAGATTATCATCGTCAAGGATATTCATTCGCAACAACCAAGTAACCACGTGAAATCAAGACCACAGAAATCTTTATCAAACAGTGAGTCATATACGGTATGCCATCAACACATAGCTCAATTAGTTTATCCCCATTTCTCTTCCATTATTTACTACACAACATTTAGCACTTAGATACATTCAACACTTTGTTTCATTATCATTTCTTTAATTTTTCAGCACATCCTCTCATACTGATGTATTCAACATTTAATGAGCTTTGCGCACAATAGAATAAGCACAAAGAATCATCTTTTCGCAAGCTCATATAACATGGTAATCGACTAAGAAATTCAAAGAACGAAGTCTTACACCTCGACATAGCAGGGAAATCAATTCACATATGCTCAAGTGAGAATTTCATACCGGGTGCTTGGACACCAGCAAGATGACTCTACAAGGATTAAAGTTAGCCATACATACCTTGAATCAAAATTCCCCTTTAATTTTCTACCACAATTCACCGGACCTTCTAGCACCTTCAACCTAGTTCACAATGTGGCATAATTGAACTTAGAATTAGGAATAATGATCATGTCTTGAACTCTCTTGAGCATTCTATCAAACACTAGGTGTTCCTTTAGATTAAATGGCCTCTTTTTAGTGAAAGATTACTCTAACCCATTTTCTTTTACTAGATTATGACTAGTTGGTTACATGCATGCAAGAATCCTACCCCCATTTTCATGAACTCACCTAACCATGTTTCATTTTAACAAAAATCTGGAAATTAAGGTTGATGGGATGGAAGCTTACCTCTTGTAGTGAAGAAAATGGTGTTCTACTTGATCAATTCTAGGCCTGAGTAGTGATGGAAGAACAAATTTGATGAAGTTGGAACTCTCTCTCTCTAGAACCCACTCTCTCCTCTCTCTAATTTATCAGAAAATGAGCTTAAAATGAAAGGGGGTATGTGTTTTAATGAACTGGGGGTCGGGTATAAAATTAGAAATTTAACAGTCCTGAAGCATAAATGTGGTTAGGAATGCAATCGTATTCCTGCTATGCGGTCCGCATTCCTATCGCATAATTGGCCCTCAAATGGGCCAAAAAGAAAAGTAGACTGCCCATGTATGTGATACTTGTTATGCGATCGCATAGTGCGTCGGATAACTCCCTCCGCAAAAGTCAAGGTGCAAGAATGCGACAACTATGCGACCCGCATTCGTGAAATGCGATCGCATTCTAGGCCGCATAGCTGTCCTCAAAATGGACAGAAAACTGTCCAGGTATGAGACCACTATGCGGTCCGCATTCCTGATCTGCGATCGCATAGTGGACAACAGACCTGCGCAAATCTGGAAAATTTTATCCTTTAAGTCCCGGGGTACTTTTTACTCAAAAAGGGTCCATTTTAAGGATTTCTACAGTTATAACAACACGAGGACCTATTTGGGCATTATTTTTAGCCATAAAAATTTACGGGTCTTTACACTCTCGCGTTCGCGAAGAACAATTTAGCTTCAGGGACTTGATTCTTCGCGTTCGCGATGAAGAAAATCTATATTACGCAGGTCTGACTTTGGAGGCTCATATCTCACAATCTATAAGGAATTTGAAGATTATCAAAAAATGAAAGTTGTATCCCTTTGTGTCTATTTTTCAAAAAAGTAAATTACTTAGCTTTTGGATTTGCTTACAAAACATTCTGGCTGGTACACTACAAACTGTTCGAGAAGATGAAGAAGAAATTTGTGTTGCACAGGACTGACTTTGGCAGCTTATAACTCAAATTATATAAGGAATTGGAAGATGATCAAAACATACATGTTGTATATCTTGGTGTCTAGTTTTCAAAACTTTAAACCATTTATTATTTGGAGTTTCGTACGAAATGATATGTTCATTATACTAGAGGTTGTCTGAGAAGAGTTTGGAAATGACTTTTGAGAGTTTTTGTTCATCGCGAACGCGATGGGTAGCCCGCGAACGTGAAGAAGGAATGCCTAGACAGAATTTAAAGTTAAAAAATCGAGGGTTTTGAGTTCATATCCCAAAATTTAATTGGGAGCTCGGTAGAAGGTGATTTTTGGATAGATTCTTGCGTAGGTGTTTTAGGTAAGTTATTTTTACCTAGTTTTGGTTAGTTCCCATGATTATGTCTTTACTTTCAACATTAAAATAGTGATTTAGAGTGGAAAATTGGGGAAATATTTGAGAAAAATTCTTAGGCCAATTTTTGGGGTTTTGATCGAGATTTTGGTATCGGATTTGAGTAAATTTGGTATGGTTAGACTCGTGAGTGAATGGGTGTTCGTAATTTGTGATGTTTACCCGATTCTGAGACGGGGGCTCGGGGAGGCATTTTGGGAATTTTTCCTATTTTCTTGCTTTAGCTTCAAATTCATAAGCTAAAGTAGTTACTTGTAGTTATATTTATGTTATGTAATTGATTTGATTAGATTTGGGTCATTTGGAGTTGGATACTCGTGGCAAAAGTGTGGTTTCAGATTGATTTGAGCTTGGTTCGAGGTAAGTGTCTTGCCGAACCTTTTGTGGGGGAACTACCCCTTAGGATTGAGTCTTCTATGTTGATTGTAGTCAGTGTACGTGAGGTGACGAGTGCGTGCTCCGATTTATTTGTGGAAGGTTGGCCTTTTAGGGTTCGTAGGTCCTTATATTCACTGTGTATGAAGTTGTTCTTGTTATGACTGAGTTCCTAATTACTACTTTCATCTCTACCTGCTTAAATTAGAAGTTACTAGCTTTTAGATTCACTCTATTGCCTGTTTGACTCTTAATTGACTTAATTGAAGATTTTATCCCTTTTAATGTCATGCTATTTCTTCATAATTGCTTATCTCTATTTGAAATTATCATCATCTCATCCTATAATTGTCTGGCCCTACTAGAGGTTATGGTTATTTTCCCACTACTTGTCCTTAAGTGAAATTGTTGAATATCCTCATAAATGCCCAACCTTAAAAGAAATTTAGATATCCTATACCTTAGTTGACTTGCCCTTGGATAAAGTTATTGGATTCGTGTTAGTCTCTTGTTGTTGAACCATGCAATTGGGTACGACTGTTACACGCTATTTTCCTCACTGTTGAGTTGTTCTTACTATGCCCAGTTTTTCTTTATTCTGCTTATTACTTGTGAACTAGACTCGCCTTTTCTTGTGATCGAAGGTTCTTGAGTTGATGTATTTATCGTACCTGGTATTATTGTTATTGTTGTTGTTGTACTTGTTGTGGTGATGCACGAGGTTTCTGCCGTGCGGTTGTTGATATAGGGATTTGCACGAGGTTTCTATCGTGCCGTGTTTACTATAGATATTGCAAATGAGGCATGATAAGGCGGGATATGTATATGTGGGTTGCGCATGTAGCGAAACAAGGCGGGAACATGATTATGCGCGTGTGGCGAGACAAGGCGGGCATTTACTTTACTATTACACACGTGGCGAGACAAGGTGGGTTGTGTCAGGGATTTTTTGTGATACTTGCATTGGCCTGGGGGCATTCTTTGTTGTTGATATTATGTAATGGCACACTCACTGTCTGAGCTTATTCTTGTGGAAATTGTGAGAAAATTTTTGTACGTGTTGACCCTTTCCTTTCTTTATGCTTACTGGTCGTTGAATTATGTTAGGACACCTGCACGAGCATACACGTAGTCAACCATTATTTTCGGATTAAGGGTTTCCTTGTTGTTGTTGAGTGTAGATACCCTTGTTTTACTTTCTTTATATATGTAAATGATTCCAATTGGCACGTGAGTCATCCGTGCAGTTATTAGTTGAAATGAGGGCACAAGATGCCGATATTAGGTTTCAGATAGTGGGACCCGTGAGTTATGATTTGTCCGAGGGTCGGTACCTCGTGGAGATGACTAAGAACTTGATGTGAAGGTAATTGAAATTTCTGAGTTATTACTTGTCTTTAGTATATGTTTGTATTCGAATTTAGGTTGTGTTCCATTTACGCTTCGTGTGATTTTTTTTACGGCTTTTCCGCTGATACATGTTATTCCTGTCCTTATTTAATTTTTACTGGATTGTTAGCCATATTGCGTAGTCTTTATGTAGATGGCATATTCTGTCCCCCAATATTTTACTTGTTGAGTTATTAGACCGGTGAGTGTCTGGACTAGTCCTCCTCATTACTTCACCGAGGTTAGTCTTGATACTTACTTGGAAGTGCCGTGGTGTGCTCATACTACACTTCTGCATATTTTTTGTGCAGATCCCAGGTTTTTGCTTAGCCGGTCGATCGATAGCTAGCAGCGCGGTTGCTGTTGTGGAGACTCAAGGTAAAACCGTTATAGCGTTCGCGGGTTTCGGAGTCACCGTCATATTTTGTTCTTACACTATTTTTTTTACTGATTTCTAAATAGTTGTATCTAGAAGTTGTAGCAAACTCTGAAGAGCTTATGACTTGTACTATCGGTTTTGGAAAATTGTAAAATTATGTAAAGGTTTCCATATCGAAACATTAGATTTTCTTTAATTGTTGTTGATATTCATAAAAGGTTAGGCTTACCTAGTCCTTAAGACTAGGTGCCATCACGATACCCAATGGAGAAAAAAATGGGTCGTGACATGGGGATCTCCCCGAATACTGTTCCGTAGTCCCAAGTAAATATGCACTACATGGGGGTCTTTTGGAATACTGTTTTGTAGCCCCAAAGTAAATATGCAGCTCAACCAACAGAAATAGAAGTTACAGCGAGAAAACCGACAGTCTAGATTAAGATCAAGTCAAAGAAAGCAGGAAATTCACTAACACATGTTGCACATAGTTCAAACAAACAGTTAGGGCAAGTAGACATGCTATTCTAAGATAACAGGTCACTACACATGTTGATATAACTCAAATAAGGAGAAAAACAGGATGATACTTAGAAAATCGGGTTTTTACAAAAATTAGCCCGTGTATGTACTCGTCACCTCATGTACGTGGGGCTCACATATCAAAACAATACCAAATCCTTAGAGGAGTTCCTCCACCCAAGGTTAGGCAAGCCACTTACCTAGAACCAAGCTCAAATCAATCTGTAACAATGCTCTTTCCACAAATAACCGACTCTGAATGGTCCAAATCTAGCCAAAATCAATTAGGAGTTATGTGTGCGTCGGGATTTTGATTTGGAGGTCCGTAGAGTAATTTGAGGCAATTTGGAGAAAGTTAGAAATTTGAAGGTTTTTGAGAAGTTTGAACGTAAATGGGCTTTTTGATATCGGGGTCAGATTCCGATTCCGGAAGATGGAGTAGGTCTGTATTGTCGAATACGGCTTGTGTGTAAAATTTGAGGTCAATCGGACGTGATTTGATAGGTTTCAACATCGAACGTAGAAGTTTCAAGTTCTAAATTTCATTAAGCTTCAATTGGAGTGCGATTCGTGATTTCGATGTGGTTTTAGGTGATTTGAGGCCTCGAGTAGGTCCGTGTTATGTTATGGGACTGATTTGTGTGATTGGACGGGGCCCCAGGGCCTCGGGTGTGTTTCGGGGTGGTTTTAGATCATTTCGCGCTGTTTTGCAATAGCTGATGCAGGTGTATGGTATTGTTCTTCGTGTTCGCGAGGATCCTCTCGCGTTCGTGAAGAATGATTTGGCTTCCAGGACTTTGTTCTTCGCGTTCGCAATGAAGAAACTTTCTGTTAGGAAGGTCTTACTTTGGGGCTCATAGCTCACATTCTATAAGGAATTTGGAGATGATCCGAAAGTGAAAGTTGTATCCTTTTGTGTTTAGTTTTCATAAAATTCAACCACTTAGCATTTGGATTTGTTTACAAAAGATTATGGCTGGTACACTACAGACTATCGGGGAAGATGAAGAAGAAATTTGTGTTACACAGGGCTAACTTTGGTAGCTAATATCTCAAAATATATAAGGAATTGGAAGATGACTAAAATATGAAATTTGTAGATCTTGGAGACTAGATTTCAAAATATTAAACAATTTATCAGTTGGACTTTTGTAACAAAATTTATGGCTATTATACTAGAGGTTTTCTGAGAAAAATTTAGAAATGGCTTTTGATAGTTTTTGTTCATCGTGTACGTGATGGGTGGCCTGCGAACGCAAAGAAGGAACACCTGGGCAGAATTTAAAGTTCAAAAATGAGGGTTTTGAGTTTATATCAAAAAATTTAATTGGGAGCTCGGTAGAAGATGATTTTTGGAGAGATTTTTGCGTAGATATTTGGGGTAAGTGATTCTTACCTAGTTTTGGTTAATTCCCATGATTATGTCTTTAATTTAAACATTAAATTAGTGATTTAGAATGGAAACTTGGGGAAAGATTTGAGAAAAATTCTTAGGCCGAATTTTGGGATTTTCATCGAGATTTTGGTATCGGATTTGAGTAAATTTGGTATGGTTAGACTCGTGAGTGAATGGGTGTTCATTATTCTTATTTTTACCCGACTCTGAGACGTGGGCTCGGGGACGCGTTTTGGGCATTTTTCCTATTTTCTGTCCTTAGCTTCCAATTTATTAGCTAAAGTAGTTACTTGTAGTTATATTTATGTTATGTAGTCAATTTGATTAGATTTGGGACATTTGGAGTTTGATACTCATGGCAAGAGCGTGGTTTCGGATTGATTTGAGCTTGGTTCGAGGGAAGTATCTTGCCTAACCTTGTGTGGTGGAACTACCTATTAGGATTGAGTCTTCTATGTTGATTGTAGTCAGTGTACGTGAGGTGACGAGTGCGTGCTCGGACTTATTTGTGGAAGGTTGGATTTTTAGGGTTTGTAGGTCCTTATATTCACTGTGTATGAAGTTGTTATTGTTATGGCTGAATTCCTAATTACTAGTATCATCTCTATCAGCTTAAATTAGAAGTTACCTGCTTTTGGATTCACTCTATTGCATGTTTGACGCGTTATTGACTTAACTGAATATTTTATCCCTTTTACTGTCATATTATGTCTTCATAACTTCTTATCTCTATTTGCAATTATCATCATCTCATCCTATAGTTGTTTGGTCCTACTCTTATGGCTATTTTCCCACTATTTGTCCTTAAGTGAAATTGTTGAATATCCTCGTAAATGCCCAACCTTAAAAGAAGTTTAGATATCATATACCTTAGTTGACTTGCCCTTAGATAGAGTTATTGGATTCGTGTTAGTCTCTTTTTGTTGAACCATGCAATTGGATACGACTGTTACACACTATTTTCCTCCATGTTGAGTTGTTCTTACTATGCCCAGTTTTTCTTTATTGTGCTTATTTCTTGTGAACTAGCCTCGCCTTGTGATAAAATGTTCTTGAGTTGATGTATTTATCGTACCTAGTATTATTGTTATTGTTGTTGTTGTACTTGTTGTGGTGATGCACGAGGTTTCTGTCGTGCGGTTGTTGATATGAGGATTTGCGCGAGTTTTCTATCGAGCCGTGTTTACTATAGATATTGCACATGAGACATGATAATGAGGTATACGTATATGTGGGTTGCGCATGTGGCGAGACAAGGTGGGAACATGATTATGCGCGTGTGGCGAGACAAGGCGGGCATTTACTTTACTACTGCACACGTGGTGAGACAAGGTGGGTTGTGTCAGGGATTGTTTGTGATACTTGCGTTGGCCTGGGGGCATTCTTTGTTGTTGATATTGTGTAATGGCATACTCACTGTCTGAGCTTATTCTTGTGGAAATTGTGAGAAAATTTTTGTACGTGTTTCCCCTTTCTTTTCTTTATGCTTACTGGCCGTTGAATTATGTTAGGACACCTGCATGAGCATACACATAGTTAAGCATTATTATCGGATTAAGGGTTTCCTTGTTATTGTTGAGTGTAGATACCCTTGTTGTACTTTCTTTATATGTGAGAATGATTCTAATTGGCATGTGAGTCGTCTGTGGAGTTATTAGCTTAAATGAGGGCACAAGATGCCGATGTTAGGTTTCGGATAGTGGGAACCGTGAGTTGTGATTTGTCCGAGGTTCAATACCTCGTGCAGTTGACTAAGAACTTGATGTGAAGGTAGTTGAAATTTCTGATTTATTACTTGTCTTTGTTGTATGGTTTATTCGGATTTAGGTTGTTTTCCATTTACGCTTCGTGTGATTTTTTTTACGACTTTTCCGCTGATACATGTTATTCCTTTCCTTATTGAATTTTTACTGGGTTGTTAGCCATATTGCGTAGTCTTTATGTAGATTTCGTATTCTGTCGCCCTATACTTTATTTGTTCAGTTATTAGACCGGTAGGTGTCTCGACTAGTCCTTGTCACTACTTCACCGAGGTTAGTCTTGATACTTACTAGGCACCGCTGTGATGTGCTCATACTACACTTCTGTATATTTTTTTTGTGCAGATCCTAGGTTTTTGCGTAGTAGGTCGATCGATAGCTAGAAGCGCGCTTGCTCTTGTCGAGATTCAAGGGAAAACCGTTATAGCGTTCGCGGATTTTGGAGTCATCGTCATATTTTGTTCTTACACTATTTTTTTTACTTATTTCTAAACAGTTGTATCTAGAAGTTGTAGAAAACTCTGTAAAGCTTATGACTTGTACTATCGGTTTTGAAAAATTGTAAAATTATGTAAAGGCTTCAATATCGAAACTATTAGATTTTCTTTAATTGTTGTTCTTATCATAAAAGGTTACGCTTACCTAATCCCTAAGACTAGGTGCCATCACGATACCCAAAGGAGGGAAAATTGGGCCGTGACATAGGGATCTCCTCGAATACCGTTCCGTAGTCCCAAAGTAAATATGCAGTATAGGGGGATCTCCCGGAATACCGTTTCGTAGTCTCAAAGTAAATATGCAGCTCAACCAACGGAAATAACAGTTACAGCGAGAAAAATGACAGTCTAGAGTAAGCTCAAGTCAAAGAAAGAAGGAATTTCACTAAAACATGTTGCAAATAGTTCAAATAAACAGTTAGGTCAAGTACACATGCTATTCAAAGCTATCAGGTTACTACACATGTTGATATAACTCAAATAAGGAGGAAAACAGGTTGATACTTAGTAGGAATCGTGTTTTTACAACAATTAGCCCGTGTACGTACTCGTCACCTCACGTACACGGCGCTCACATATCACAACAATACCAAATCCTAAGAGGAGTTCCTCCACACAAGGTTAGGCAAGCCACTTACCTAGAACCAAGCTCAAATCATTCTGTAACAATGCTCTTTCCACGAATATCTGACTCTAAATGGCCCAAATCTAGCCAAAACCAATTACATAACATAAATATAACTACTAGAAACTAATCTAGCTAATAAAATCAAAGTTAAAGCAAGAAAATTAGAAAATCGCTCAAAACGCCTCCCCGGGCCCACGTCTCATAATCGGGTAAAATTCACCAAATATGAACACCCATTCACTCACGAATTCACTCATACCAAAATTATCCAAATCCGATGTCTAAATCTCAATCAAAACTAACAAATTTGTTGAAGAACTTGTCCCCCATTTTCCTAACTATCTCACCTAATTTCCTTAATTTAATGAAGAAAACAACTATAGATTAATGAAATACAACCAAAAACTAGTTGGGAATCATTACCCCAAAGCTCCCTCTGAAACTCCCTTGAAGAATCGCCAATTTTCAAGCTCTCAAGTCCAAAAATGAAGAATGAACTCAAACCCTCGCACTTGGGGTCTAATCTGCCAGTCAAACCGCACCTGCGGTCAAAATCCCGCTTGTGCGGCCAAAATCTCGCTTGTGTGGCTAAGCCTCCGCACCTGCAGAGTTTCATTAAAATTCCAGGCACCGCACCTGTGCACCTAAATCCACATCTGATGATGCACTTCTGCGCTCAACCGTCCGCTTCTGCGGAACCGTGGCCACCTCAACTTCCTCCCCAAATTCCGCTTCTGCGATCAACCTTCCGTAGATGCGGCTCCGCTTATGCGACTTATGCGTTGCACCTGTGACCACTGGATCTCATGACCAAAAGCGCATCTACGCCCTTAACTCTGCATGTGTGAGTCCACATCTGCGGTCTCCCTTCTGGAGGTGCGAAACACCAGAACCAGAAAATCTTCAGTTGTAGCCTAAGTCGAAATTCAATCCGTTAAGCATCCAAAACACACCCGAGGCCCACGGGACCTCAACCAAACATACCAACTAATCCTAAAATACCACACAAATTTATTCGAGCCCTCAAACCACTTCAAAAAACGGTAAAATCACAAATCATCATCCGATTCAAACTTAAAGAACTTGGAACTTCAAAATTCGACAATCGATTCGTAAACCAAAAAAACCACGTCTGATTGACCCCAAATTTTGCACACAAGTCACATTCAACCCTATGGACCTGCTCCAACTTCCAAAATTGGAATCCGACCTTGATATCAACAATTCCACTGCTGGCCAAAATCTCCAAAACCTCTACTTCTGCCATTTCAAGCCTAAATGAGCTAGAGACCTCCAAACATAATCCGGACACGTCCCTAAGTCCAAAATCACCTAACGGAGCTAACGGAACTACATTCCAGACTCGTCTTCACACAAATATGACTACGGTCTAAATCTTAAGGCTTAAGCTCCCGTTTTAGGGGCTAAGTGTCCCAAAACACTCCAAAAACCAAAACGAACCCTCTCGGCAAGACACAATAGAAGAAAATATATACGGGGAAACAATTAATAAGGGATCGGGCCTATAACTCTCAAGACGGCCGGCTGATTCGTCACACAATCGCTTTTATGATGCTTACAAATCTTTTGGTGATAATTGAGTATTGATTTTGAAGTTGAGGTTGACATTGTGGAACCAAATGTGGAAGTAAGGCTTGTGCTTGTTAGTTTACCTCCCTGTTGTTATTTGTTCATTGCATTATGGTAAGGAAGAGTGTTAATGCACGTAGGGTGATGTCATGTCGTTTCTATTTACTTTATGGTGAGGTTGAGAGTGTTAATACACGAAGGGTGATACCGTGCCATATTGTTAGTGTAATGTACGAAGGGTGATGTCGTGCCATGTTATGAGAGTTAATGCACGAAGTGTGATGCCGTATCGTTTTTCTATTAATTTCATAGTGAGGATGAGAGTAAAAGTACGAAGGGTGATGCCGTGCATTTTTCTTTTACTGTGTTCATTGTTTCCTATTGGTTGTTCAAGTTATCATTATGCTGTAGTTCTTTACCTCGTATTCCCCTCAACATGTTTCCCCCTCCCGGTATTACCTGTGTAGTTCTTCATTGCTGTTATTTGTGTGTGTGTGTGTGTATATATATATATATATATATATATATATATATATATATATTGTTAAACTGTACATGTTTGATTTGTAGGTGTCTTGTCTTATCCTCGTCACTACTTCGTCGAGGTTAGGCTCGACACTTACCAGTACATGGGGTCGGTTGTACTGATACTACACTCTGCACTTTCTATGCAGATTTTGGTACCGACTCTAGCTGATTGAGAGATTAGCTGTCGGATATGATGTCAGGAGACCCAAGGTAGATCTGATGGCGTCCGTAGGCCCTGGAGTCTCTTCTTAGCTTTATCATTTACTGTTTTTCTATTTCAAAATAGTGTATTTTCCCTTCTTCAGGCTCTGTTTGTAGTAATCTTAGTAGCTCGTAAATTGTGACTACAGATTCGGGTGGTTGTAAATGTTGAAGCCTTTAGATTATTCTGTATTCATTGTGTTCCATGTTAGTTTATTGTTGTTGTTTTTGATTGAATTGAATAAGGTTTATCTTAATAATACTCTAACGTTGGATTGCCTAACAAATAAAATGTTAGGCGCCATCATGATTCCGACGGCAGGAATTCCGGATCGTAACATTACAGCTAGTTGAAGGCTATCTTAGTAAGAATATAATGCAGAAACAGTTTATCATCTTGGTTTAAAGTACTTCAAGCAGCAAGTAGACTAATATAAAAGTATTGGAAACACGTCACCATTCCAAACCTCGATGTTGCTGGTTTTATAACATTGCAGAAATAGAAAATAGAGGCTTTTATAAAGTAATATTTATCTTTCAAAAATTTATGCCCACATCATTTATCGTTGGTTGTATGACATAATTCCTTCAGCTTCAGGATAAACAAAGCTAAACAAAATTCAAGTTCAGCAAACAAATTTAATTTCCCAAAGAGCAGGAATATATGAGAATAAATAAAAAAAGTAGTGTGTTAAGAAAAATATGATTAGGTGGGTATTTATTGACGCAAAAAGAGATAATTATAATGAATTTAGATGTATATTAAAATATGTCGGTTAAAAACGTTAGCAATCATCATCTATCTATATATGATGGGAGAGGTAAATATACCATAGTAAGCAAGTGGCAACATAATAAAAAGCTACTTGGTAATTTTAGGAAAAATTAGTTAAGTTAGGTAATAATAAGTTTCTTTTTGAATTTGAATTTTAAATAAATAAATTAAGCACTATATGTTGTTAATAATTAGTTACCATTTTGAATTTAAATTTAAACATAGAAGAAAAGTCTAGTTTAAATTTAAAACAATTACAAGCAACATAGTAAAAAATATAAAAATCAAAGTTTTATGTTGAAAATAAAATAGAAGAAAAGTCTAATTGTTTATTCCATATAATGTAAAAAAAAGTCTAAAAATATTGATAAATTTTATACAAAATAATAAAAGAACATATATTTTGGACGAAGTAAAATAAATATAAAAACAAAACTTTATTTTGAAAATAAAATAGAAAAGAATCTAATTACTTATTATATAATGTAGAAAAAATATTAAAATATTAATACATTTTATACCAAATTGTAAATGAACATATATTTTAGATGAAGTAAAAAATCTATATTATCTATGTTATATAAAAGGAGGTATCTATGTATTATATGTTATATTATCTATACATAATAAAAGGAGAGGCAAAGAGACCATATTAAGCTAAATGGCAGCATAATATAAAGCCACATGGCAATTTTATGATTAAAAATTATGTAACGACCCGACCGGTCGTTTTGCTTTTTAGAACCTCGTTCCCCTAAATAAGACTTCCCGTATGTGCTTTTATTATTTTATGACTTGCGGGAACAGTTAGTTCGGGATTTGAAAGAGCTCGGGTTAAGATCGGAACACTTGGTTCCTTAAGTTGGCCTTAAAAGGCTAAGTTTTACTTTGGTCAAGGTTTTGGGTAAACGACCTCGGAATCGGAATTTGACGGTTCCAATATCGTATGATGATTTTGGACATCGGCGTATGCTCGGATCGGGTTTTGGATGATGGAGGAACGTTTCGGCGCCTAATAGTGAAAGTTGGTCCCTTGAATATTTTTGAAGTCCTTTAAAGGTTTGGAGTAGGTTTTAGTGATATCAAGGTCCGAATAGAATTCTGAGATCGGGAATAATTCTGTAATGCCATTTAAGACTTGCACGCAAAATTTGGTGTCAATCCGAGTAGTTTAAGTACGTTTCGGTGCTTTGGGAGTAAATTGAAGAACTTGAAGTTCATAGTTTTGATTCAATTGGTTTGGGGTGTGATTCTTAGTTTTGATGTTGTTTTGGGCGTTCCGAGAGTTCGAGCGAGCCTGTTTTATGATTTCAAACTTGTCGGTATGTTCGGGGGAGGGGGCCTCGAGGGCCCAGGTATTAATCGGACGAGGCTCGGACCAAGTTGGAACTTGGGAACAACAACTGAAGCTCCCAATTGTTGGTGTAATCGCACCTGCTCTTGGCCAACCCCCAAGTGTGAGGGTCTAGTCGCAGAAGCGAATCTGGAGCATTTGGCCAAGGACCGCAGGTGCAGAATTTCTTGAGCTCCTGCAAAAGCACAGGTACGAGGAGGACGAGCGCAGGTACAAGCCAGGGCGGAGAAGCGGCACGCTTGCCGCAGAAGCTAGCTCCCATCTGCAGAAGCGGCCCCTTATTGGCCTCAAATGCTGCCAAGGCACCGCAGGTGCGAAGACCGCTGGGCAGAAGGGGTTCATTTAATACGAGACTTCAGCCATTTCTTACACTCTTCGGGGGATTTTGGAGCTTTTTGAGAGGGGTTTTCACCTAGCACTTTGAGGAAAGTAACTTTTACTCAATATTAGTTTAAAACATAGATTATGGGTAGATGTAAACGTATAAATTAGTTAAAATCATGGGTTTAAGTGAAAACCTAGGTTTTTGATAAAAATGAGATTTAATCTCGAAATTCGTTATGGAATCTAGTAAAAATCATATATTTTGGTTCATGAGGTTATGGATAACAACTTTCTTCAAAAATTTTCGAAATCCGGGCTCGGGGTTAATTTTAGGAATCTTACATTTAGGATTGGGTAACCTCTTTAATAGTTGGAATACGAACTTTTGAGCATGTATTGATTAGTTTATATACTATTTGATTAGTTTTGGGTTGATTCGGCACCGAATTGAGGGTTTGAGCAAATTCTTGGACCATGAAGTAGGCCTTTAGACGAGATAAGTCTCTTTTCTAACCTTGTAAGAGGGAATTAACCCCATAGGTGAATTAATTGGTATGTGGTTCTATTTGTGGGGGGCTATGTACGTACGGGTTGACGAGAGTCTGTATGTAGCTACTAATTATGCTATATCCGGGGTAGTTTAGGACCCATATCATGCTATATTTAGAATGGTTGCACCCTTACTTGTTAATTTGATTTCTTAAGTCATATTGCAAAAAGGTTAAAATTTACTTATTCGAGGTTGTGAATGGAACACTTGACTGTTATTGAAAAATTTGTGTTTCTTTAAAGTATTTTCTATTTGTGGAGCGGGCCGAGCGCCTCGGTAGCAGATAGATGCATCTATGGTTCGTGACGTTCGATCATCGACAGTGCACATTTTAAATATTATTATGTTGGATCGGGTCGTACGATCTCGGCGTTACTTGCGCATGATACACTCTTGAAACTTCTCATAATTCATATTGCTTCAATGTTTTGATGATATAAATCGTTAAATGAAGAAAGATAAATTTGGGAACTAATATTTGTGAAAGGAATATTTATCATTTCTTGTTATTGAGTTTTTCAGTATTATTCCTACAAATCCAAGTTTAGCTATAATTTTGACTTAATATCGTTAGCCCTTAGTAAGTATCAAAGTCGACCCCTCGTCACCACTTCTTCGAGGTTAGACTAGATACATGGTGTTTTATGTACTCGCGCTACACTTCTGCACTTAAATGTGCATGATCTAAGGCAGGTGCATCTGAATATCCGTCCGACGCGCATATTTGATCCTGATTCGAGACCACAAGGTGAGCTGCCCTTCCGAGCCGTTCAACAGCAGCCGTAATCTCTCTTTTGATTAATTTTCTTTCTATTTTATTTTAGACAGTAGAATAGAAATCTTTTGTATATTCTACTAGCAGCCCACATACTTGTGACACCAGATCTTGACACCCACTAGTAGACTTGTGATTTTGGTTTTATTTCTACAGTCATGATTGCATTTAGTTGCTTTTGTTTTATTATTTTAAATCTGTTTTTTACTAAATCTTTTAAATTAAGGAAATTTATTTACTTAGAAAACTTATTAAAATGGAAAATCACTAGATTGTCCACTGTTGGCTTGCCTAGCAATGGCGTTGGGCGCCATCATGGCCTAAAACGGAATTTGGTATTGACAACATGGTATCAGAGCACTAGGTTCACATAGGTCTCACAAATTATGGGCAGGCCTAATAGAGTACTAAATTGATAGAGTACAAATTATTCATCACCTATCATGCAATTGATGGTGTACTAAATTTCTTCTCTTATTCTCTCACAGATGGTGAGAACCCGCACGGCAGATGTTCCGGACCCGGGAGGAGCTGCTCCCCCTGTTGCTAGAGGCTGAGGCAGAGGCTGAGGGAGGGCACTGGCCTGAAGTAGGGGATGGGAACGTCCCAGAGTTTCCCAGTTGCACCACCAGCGAATCTAGTGGAGGATCTCATTGATGAGGATCAGGGCGAGGTGCACGCAGCAGAGCTAGCTCCGATCGATTTCATGGTAGCACCGGGCTTTCAGGAGGTCATGGGTCGTATGCTACGGTTCATGGATTCTATGACCCAGGCTAGTTTATTTCAAGCAGACCCAGCCACATCTCAGGCAGGAGGGGGAGCACAGACCCCTACCGCTTAAGCTCCTGGGCATGCAGCTGCCGTATATCAGACCCCGGGCACACTACCCGTGGGCGGAGCCCAACCGGTTACAGCAACTATACATGAGCCTAGACCACCTGCGACCAGCGAGCCGTAGAAGCTAATAGATAGATGGACCATGCTTCACCCTCAGGACTTCATTGATAGGTGCAGAGACAGACTGCACAACATGAGCATATTGGAGTCTCACGGGGTGGATTTCACTATCCTTCAGCTGGAGGGAAAGGCCCGTAGGTGGTGGAAGTCTTATCTTATTGGCATACCAGCAGGTTCGCCTCCCATGACTTGGGGTCAGTTCACACGCCTATTCTTGGATAGGTATATTCCACCCTCTTAGACGGAAGAGTTGCGGTTCCAGTTTGAGAAGCTCCATTAGGGTCAGATGTTAGTGACCGATTATGAGGCGATATTCTCTGAGCTGTCTCACATGTGCTTATGATACTTCCCTCTGAGGTAGAGCGAGTGCGAAGGTTTGTTGTAGGGTTGCACTCAGGTATTCAGGCTAGTATGTCCCATGAGGTAGAGATGGGGACTTCCTACCAGCTAGTAGTGGAGATTGCTTGGAGGATTGAACGTTATCGTCAGATGGGTATAGAGCAGATGCAGCAAGACAAGAGGGTCCTTTATTCCGGAGAGTTTAGAGGTGCTCCGGCTGGGGGCAGAGGTCAATTCAGGTTGGGTCAGCCCAGTAGGCTCACATATCCAGCACTGCCGCCTCCACGGGGTGCTCCAACGTAGATGCAGTGCCCTCAAATGTAGTGATCACAAGTATTAGTTCTGTCTGCGGTAGGGATGCTTCAGTACTATTTGATCCAGGGTCTACCTATTTGTATGTGTCATCTCTGTTTTCTCATTTCATGGATATTCCTGGTGAGTCCTTGGAACTCCTGTTTATGTGTCCACTCCTGTGGGTGATCTTGTTGTTGTGGATCGGATCTATCGGTCCTGTGTGGTCACATTCTGTGGATACGAGACTAAAGCAGCTTTTCTATTGCTTGATATGACTGACTTTGAGTTCATCCTGGGCATCGACTGGATATCCCCATATCACGACATCCTGATTGCCATGCCAAGACTATTACCTTAGCAATGCCACAGTTGCCTAGATTGGAGTGGAAAGGTTCGTCTGTCAGTACATATAGTCGGGTTATCTCTTTTATGAAGGCTCGACACATGGTCGAGAAGGGTTGCTTGGCTTATCTAGCCTATGTTCGGGATAATACCGTAGAGTCTTGGGCGATTGATTCAGTACCAGTAGTCCGGGAGTTCTCCGATGTGTGTCCTTCTGACCTTCCAGGCATGCCACCAGATCATGATATCAATTTATGTATTGACTTGGATCTAGGTACCCAGCCTATATCTATCCCATCGTACCGTATGGCTCTGAAAGAGTTGAAGGAGCAGCTTGAGGAGTTGCTAGCAAAGGGGTTCGTCAGACCAAGTACCTTGCGGTGCGCTAATATTATTTGTAAAGAATAAAGATGGGACTAAGCGGATGTGCATTGATTACCGCCAATTGAACAAAGTTACCATTAAGAACAAGTACCCGTTGCCGGGTATTGATGATTTGTTTGACCAGCTTCAGGGTGCTACGGTGTTCTATAAGATCGACTTGAGATCCGGGTACCATTAGTTGATGATTCGGGACTCAGATGTTTTGAAAATTGCCTTCAGTACTAGATATGGGCATTATGAGTTTCTGGTGATGTCCTCCCACTTGACTAACACACCAGAAGCGTTTATGGACTTGATAAACAGTGTGTTCAGGACTTATATTGATTCGTTTGTCATTATCTTCATTGATGACATTTTTATTTACTCGCCTAGCATGGAGGAGAACGAGCAGCATTTGAGAGTGGTGCTTCACACCTTGAAGGAACATAAGATATATGCTAAGTTCTCCAAGTGTGAGTTTTGGCTAGATGTATTGGCATTCTTGAGGCATGTTGTATCAGGTGAGGGTATTAAGGTGGATCCCAAGAAGATTGAGGCATTTCAAAGTTGGCCTCGTCCTACTTCGGCGACTGAGATCAGGAGTTTCTTGGGGTTAGCTTGTTATTATCGCCGGTTTGTGGAGGCCTTCTCTTCTATTGCATCACCTTTGATTAGATTGACCCAGAAGGGTGCTCAAATCCGTTGGTCCGATTATTGTGAGGCGGGCTTCTAGAAGCTCAAGACAACTTTGACTACATCACCAGTCTTAGTGTTTCCTTCTGGTTCAGGGATGTATACTGTGTATTGTGACGCTTCACACGTTGTCTTGGTTGTGAATTGATGCAAGAAGGGAGAGTTATTGCATATGCTTCACGTCAACTGAATCCCCATGAGAAGAATTACTATGTGCACGATTTGGAGTTGTCCGCGATTGTTCATGCTCTTAAGATCTGGAGGTATTATCTTTATGGGGTGTCCTGTGAGGTTTACACTAAACATCGCAGCTTGCAGCATTTGTTCAAGCAAATGGATCTCAATTTGAGGCGGCATAGATGGCTTGAGTTACTGAAAGATTATGAAATCACCATTCTTTATCATCTGAGCAAGGAGAATATGATCGCGGATGCCTTGAGAAGAAAGGCAGAGAGTATGGGTAGCTTGGAATTTATTTCAGCGGAGGAGAGGCCACTAGCCTTGGATATTCAGTCTTTGGATAACAGACTTGTGAGGTTGGGTATTTCAAAGCCCAGTCGAGTTCTTTCATGTGTCGTTGCCCAGTCGAGTTCTTGCATGTGTCGTTGCCCAGTCTTCACTAGTGGAGCGGATCAAGGCTCGACAGTTTGATGATCCGCACTTGATGGTTCTCAGAGAGACAGTACTATAGGGTAGTTCCAAGGAGGTTTCTATCGACGAGGATTGTGTTCTGCGACTCTAGGGTCGTCTATGTGTTCCAAATATTGATGGCTCGAGGGAGAGGATTTTAGAGGAGGCGCACAGTTCTCGATATTCCATTCATCCAGTTGCTACGTAGATGTATCGCGACCTGAGGCAGCATTATTGGTGGCGGTGGATGAAGAAAGACATAGTGGAGTATGTAGCTAGATGCCTAAATTGCAAACAGGTTAAGTATGAGCACCAGAGGCCAGGAGGCCTACTCCAGCAGATGGCTATACTTTAGTGGAAGTAGGAACGCGTTGCTATGAACTTTGTAGTTGGATTACCGCGGACTTTGTGGAGGTTTTATGAATTTTGGGCCATTGCTTATAGATTGTCCAAGTAGGCACACTTCATTTCGGTTATGACTATGTATAATTCGGAGAGATTGGCCCAGATTTATATTCAGAAGATAGTCCGGCTGCATGGTGTGCCTATTTCCATCATATCAGATAGAGGTGCTCAGTTTACTTCGTATTTTTGGAGAGCAGTAAAGAGTAAGTTGGGGACCCGTGTAGAGCTCAGCACCGCATTTCATCCACAAGCCAACGGACAATCGGAGCAGACAGTTCAAATCTTGGAGGACATGCTCAGAGCATGTGTGATTGACTTTGGAGAGAAGTGGGATCGATTCTTGCCTTTGGCCGAGTTTGCTTACAATAACAGTTACCAGTCCAGCATCGAGATGGCTCCATTTGAGGCTTTATATGGTCGGCGATGTCATTCTCCCATCATGTGGTTTGAGCCCGGAGAGGCTAAGTTATATGGTACTGATTTGGTGAAGGATGCCTTGGAAAAGGTAAAGTTGATTCAGGAGCGACTTCGCACAACACGGTCCATACAGAAGAGTTACGCAGACCAGAAGGCACGTTATTTATCATTTATGGTAGGCGAGAAGGTTCTCTTGAAAGTCTTGCCGATGAAGGGGATCATGAGATTTGGGAAGAAGGGAAAGTTGAGCCCGAGGTTTATAGGCCCATTTGAGGTGTTGAGACGAGTTGGAGAGGTTTTTTATGAGCTTGATTTTCCTCCCAGGCTATCGGGAGTTCATCCGGTCTTCCAGGTGTCTATGCTCCGGAGGTATCATGCCGACTATTCACATGTGTTAGACTTCAGCACGATTTAGTTAGATGAGAGTCTCGGTTATGAAGAGGAGCCAGTTTCCATTATTGATAGGCAGGATCGCCGGTTGAGATCCAAGAGGATTTCCGCGGTAAAGGTTCAGTTGAGGGGCCAACCAATCAAGGAGGAGACATGGGAGTCCGAGAAGGACATGTGGAGTAGATACCCACACTTATTCAGAACTCCAGGTATGATTCTAGATTCATTCGAGGACGAACGTATGTTTAAGAGGTGGAGAATGTAACGATCCAACCTATCGTTTTGCTTTTTAGAACCTCGTTCCCCTAAATAAGAATCCTCGTATGTTCTTAAACTGTTTTATGACTTGCAGGGTTAGTTCGGGATTTGAAAGAGTTCGGGTTGAAATCGGAAGACTTGGTTCCTTAAGTTGGCCTTAAAAGACTAAATTAGACTTTGGTCAACGTTTTGAGTAAACAACCTCAAAATCGGCATTTGACGGTTTCAATAGGTTCATATGATGATTTTACACTTAGGCGTATGCTCGAATCGACTTTTGGATGACCCGGGAGTGTTTCGGCGCCTAATAGTGAAAGTTGGTTCCTTGAAGGTTTTTGAAGTCCTTTAAATTTGGTTTAGCATAGGTTTTGGTGATATAGAGGTCCGAATGGGATTTCGAGACCAGGAATAGTTCTGTAATGTCATTTAAGACTTGCACACAGAATTTGGTGTCAATCCGAGTAGTTTAAGTATGTTTCGGCGCTTTGAGAGTGAATTGAAGAACTTGAAGTTCATAGTTTTGATTCAATTGGTTTGGGGTGTTATTCTTAGTTTTGATCTTGTTTTGGGCGTTCCAAGAAATCGAGCGAGTCTATTTTATGATTTCAAACTTGTTGGTATGTTTGGGGGGGGAGGGGCTCGAGGGCTCAGGTATTAATCGGACGAGGCTCGGACCAAGTTGGAACTTGGGAACAACAGTTGAAGCTCCCATTTGTTGGTGTAATCGCACCTGTGCTTGGCCAGCCTCAAGTGCGAGGGTCTAGTCGCAGAAGCGACTCTGAAGAATTTGGCCAAGAACCGCAGGTGCAGAATTTCTTGCACACCCGTTATATACGCCCAAAATCGGGGAGCCCAATTTTTAGGCTGCGATGACACTACATGCCCGTTCTCGAGAAGCTCGAAGCAGAATTCGAAGTTTGAACCCGAGCTTCATCCCTCGAGGGAGCATATCAAAGTTTCGCTGTGGTCAACCTCGAAGTAGTACAAATCGATGATCATCATGGAAAGGTGGGAAATTCTCAAGGATGCGTGGTTAGAGCTGATCATGTCTGCAAGAATAGTACAAGTCCGTACTGAGCCATTATACAGCTGTACCAGTAGCATTTCCTTGTCATGATTAGTTACTATGTTGGGATTCCCCCCTCCTATATACAGGGCCCATGTCATTTTGTAAGGGGGATGAAATTGAATACCACAGAACATTCTCTATTTTTCTTATCTAAGTATGCTCAACAATTGTTCCACTGATTTATTACTTTCCATTTGTTGTGTTCATTTATTGCTCCTTATTGGCCGCAAAAGGCTATCACTGAGACCCCCAATATTGTTGTTTCTCCATCGACTACTCATTACTAAGCGTCTTCGTTCGACCTCGAGACCCAGTTTCAGTGAGCTCGAGGCCCAGCTTTGTGACTATTTTGGTTTGCATATCCTACTCCTCTTGCTCACACTTAGCATTTCCTATTTAATAACTAGTATTAGGATAAATCACATATTTTTAGAACCAAAAATCAAATATAATTGTCAAT
The DNA here is from genome assembly GCA_005239525.1 of Nicotiana knightiana. Lineage (NCBI taxonomy): Eukaryota > Viridiplantae > Streptophyta > Magnoliopsida > Solanales > Solanaceae > Nicotiana > Nicotiana knightiana. The sequence goes on along the minus strand of ML407592.1, from coordinate 9,604 downwards.
ACCATTTTCAAGGTAAACAGTTTGGCGCCCACCGTGGGGCTTAAAATAATAGTGATTGTATTAGTGCTAGTTTTCTGAAAACACAAGTTATTTTTCACACTTTTTCTTGTCCAAGAATCTTCGATTTCAGGTAAAAAAATGTCTAACTCAGTGAATGTACATGAGAACAATGGCCTTGAGGCCCATGGAGAGAACAGTGCAGTGGCCCCAATCGCTGGTGTATCACTGCAAAATCTTGGGGTAGTACCAACGCCACTCCCCGTCAATATGGCCTCTCGTAATGCTGTGCATATCAATGTAGGCTCTCATACCAACAAAAGTGTGCGTGAAGGTGACCAACACGAAGCGCAAAAAACTACAGCTCGAGAAGAAAGAGAAGTTAGCCTACAAGTCATTTTTGAGATGTTACAAGCACAACAAGTGGCTATTGCTCAGTTGCAGAGCCAGCAAAAAACTCCGGGCACAGCAGCACCGAAAATAGCTGCTCGAGTCGAGTAGATACCAGAAAGATCAAGCAAGAATGGGTCAGCAGCAGAACCTGCTATTATGAAGATGCCCGAGGACCTCACCTAAAGAATTGAATCGGAAGAAAAGAAGATAGAAGCTAACGACAAAAAAGTAGAAACCTATAACTCGAGAGTCGATCAGATACCGGGTGCACCTTCGATTTTGAAGGAGGTAGATTTGAAGAAGTTCGTGCAAAGACCATTTCCATCAAGTGCGGCTCCGAAGCCCATTCCAAAGAAGTTCAGGATGCCTGATATCCCAAAATACAACGAAACCACGAACCCCGATGAGCATATTACCACTTACACTTGTGGTATAAAAGGGAACGACTTAAAAGATGACGAGATTTAGTCCGTCTTATTGAAAATATTTGGAGAAACACTGTCGAAGGGGGCCAGGATGTGGTATCATAACTTACCCCCAAACTCGATAGATTCATTTTCCATGTTGGCAGACTCTTTTGTGAAGGCACACGCTGGTGACATCAAGGTTGCTACAAGAAAGTCGGACGTCTTCAAAATTAAACAAAGGGAGAATGAGATGTTAAGGGAGTTCGTATCTCGCTTTCAGATGGAGCGAATGGAATTACCACCAGTCTCTGATGACTGCGCAGTACAGGCCTTCACTCAGGGCCTGAATGACCAAAGCTCGATATCTTCGAAGTAGCTGAAGCAAAATTTGATCGAACACCCTACCGTAACTTGGGTGGATGTACACAACAGGTATCAATCAAAGATCAGGGCCGAGGACGACCAATTAGGAGCCCCTCGGGATCGGTATACCCAAACAGGCTCTTGGCAATGAAGTCTAGTTTACATAAAGGGAAGCGATACCAAACAAAGAAAGATACCAACCGTATGTAGAAGATCGAAGAAACGCCTCGAGGCGTAACATACCCCGGAGCGATTGAAGGATCGATCGAGGACAAGGTTCCCGGGGACTCATGAGCAAAACGGGGATCGATAGGCACACTAGGCCGGTAGAGACGCCTCGATTATCTGAGTACAACTTCAACATCAATTTCTCGGACAACGTATCAGCCATAGGTAAGATCAAAGATACTAGGCGGCCAAAACCCATACTGTCATATCCTTCACAAAGGAACCCCAACTTAGTATGCATATATCATGTCACTCACGGTCATAGGACCGAGGATTGCTGACAGCTTTGACAAGAGGTAGCCCGACTAATCAGCAAAGGGAACCTTCGAAAGTTCCTCAGCGACCGAGCTAAGAAACAGTTTCAGGAAAGAGAGCCGAATAGAAAAAACGAACCAGAAGAACCTCAGCACATCATCCACATGATCATCGGAGGAGTCGACATCCCATAGGGACCCGTTTTCAAGCGGACAAAGGTATCCATCACCAGGGAAAAGCGAACTCGAAGCTACATACCGGAAGATGCTCTTTCATTCAGTGAAGAGGACATCGAGACCTTATTTCAGCCTCATGTTGACGCATTGGTAATTTCTTTCCTTTTGAATAAATTTCAAATTAAACGTGTGCTCGTGGACCTAGGTAGCTCGGCCAACATAATCAGGTCGAGGGTGGTGGAGCAGCTCGGACTGCTCGATCAGATCGTGCCCGCCTCTCGAGTCCTCAATGGATTCAATATCGCGAGCGAGATGACCAAAGGGGAAATCATCCTCCCAGTCAGCATGGACAGTACAATTCAAGACACCAAGTTTCATGTCATCGAAGGTGGCATGAGATACAATGCCTTACTCGGAAGGCCATGGATACACAGTATGAGAGCGGTGACATCAACCCTTCATCAAATGATGAAGTTTCCAATGAAGGAAAGAGTGAAAATAGTGTACTTGGAGTATCATGCATCAAAAGAGATGTTCGTGGTGCATGACATGGCACCGGCATCGACACCCTCTACCTCGAAGGAGCCAAAAGACAAGCAAACACCCAAGTAGCAACCATAACCTACATTCTCGGATGCACCCGAATGAGTGAATAAAGGTGTTTAACCAAAGAATTAGACCCTTTGACTAAAGCTTATTTTTAAAATGAATACANATCAGATGCCTTTACAAGCTGTATTCCCCTCCCTTATATAGGAGATTCTTATAACGTACGACTCTTGCTATGGTTACTCATTAATGACTAATTATGACATTAATGAGGCGTTACAAAGGATAACGGCAATTGGGGTTCAGTTACATAACGTTCGAGTAATCAATTATGGATCCTTGAATCTGTTCATAGCTTTGTCTAGATTCATTCTGACCGTGCCTCTCTCCCATTTTGATCAAGTTGAGTTTCCCGTGGCTGATAAGTTCATGGGCTTACCGAATCGTGCCTCTTTGTATCGTATCTCTTCAAGGACTCACGTCCAGCTGTCGTGTTTTCCTGTGTCCACGTGACTGGCTGAGTTGTCAGAAGTTGGCTTACGTGTGAAACTCTTTTTTACCAATACAGATAGTCCCCCCACTTACCATATATTTAACGATTAATATTTGGTAAGTGGATATTCATTTATGGCGGGAATGTTTTGCCGCCGTTTTTCCTTGAATCATTGTATCCTTCTCTCCACCATAGTCATCGTTTTTCACTTCCATTTAATTCTCATAGCACGTGTCCTTTTCAGATTGGTTCTGCATTTACTCAGCACCTTTTAGGGCTTTTTACGGCTGTGCCATTCCCGAAGTGACATTTTTAATTATGACTTTTCATCTTTCCTTTTTCTTCATGTTTGACGGTTGTCTTCAAGTATAAATACATGTTTTCGTTTCTTTGCTTCCACGAAACACTTTTCTAACTTTGTCTTTTGTGAAGAACCTTCTTCTTTTCCTTTGTAAACATGTCTTCTTCAAACCAACCTCAAAGAGTAATAGATATTGAAAGTTTAGCCCCTTCTTCTGCTCCGAATAGGAGTCAGAAGGGTGGTAGAATTAGAAGTCTAGGATCCACTCCTTCGAGGGGCTCTTCTTCTTCTCATATAGTTCCTCTTCCTTCCACTAGATCTCCAGTTTCTCCGAGATTTAGGGTTTCTCGATCTTTGTCTAGAGGTAGAGGAAAACGCCTTCGTGAACCTGGAGTCGATGAAATTGTCCCTGCTGAGTTTGTTTTTGCTAGGGATAGTCAAGTTCTTGTAGATCAATCTTCTTCTCTTGATAGTGTATAAAGATATCCAACCCTTATAACTGAGGGTCAGATTTCCCTTGTTCGTACGGAATGCTTTTGGAAATCTGACTTTCCTGTCTATATTCTGAGTAGTAATCAAAGAATAACGTCTTACAAGACGGAATATTATTTTGTTTATACGTATCCTTTCACTTTGGGGTTTAGACCCCCCATTGATCCAGTTAAAATTGAGTTTTGCCATTTTTTCAATATCTGCTTAGGACAAGTTGGCCCGCTTGTGTGGCAAGTTGTCGCATGCCTTAGGAGTTTGGCTTCTTTAGCCTCGGTTCCTTTTACCTTCAACCATCTTATTCACCTCTACTCTCCTACCTTATTTCGTGAAGGGGTTTTTACTCTGACTGCTAGAAGCAAAAGAGTGCTGGTAACCCCTGGAGACGATAAGGATAGGAGTTGGTACCTCTGGTATGTTGCTGTACACACTGCTAGTTTAGTGGGTGAAGAAAATCTTCCCTTCCCTGAGAAGTGGAATCGCGCACGTGAGTATGATTTAGCTCACATTTACTTTTTCTTGTTTTGACTTGAGATGTTTTATTTAACACCGTATCTATTTTTTTTCTTCTCTCAGCAATCATGAATACTATTGAGAATGTTTCCGGTATTCGTGATTGGGTAGAAAAATTGTCATATGTTTCTCCTTCAGAAGAAAGATCTTGGAAGTACCTCGCTGGGAGGTATGGTTGGCAAGTCAAGACCCACTGTAAGTGAAGCTCTTGTTCTTGCTTCTTTCCTTACTCGAGTCTTTTTTTTTGTCATTTAACTTTTTTTCCTTTTTAATAGGGTTCTCTGCTCATGGGGTGTCTGCTTCATCTATCCCCAAGATGTCCTTGGCTCAAGCCCAGGAAATTATTGTTGGTTCATCTTCCTCGAAGAGGAAGATTAGTGAGTCTCGTTCCGTAGAAGAAGAAGAGGGTGCTTTAGTGCACAGGCCACGGAGAAGGCGAATGGTTTTAGATGATGAGCTTACAGCCTTAACCTTGCCTTCCGTGTCTGTGATTGAGCCCCCTGTCTTTGATGATGTTTCACATTCCCCTATTCATGAGGGTGTTGATCTTGCTCATGACGATGTCCCTTTGGCTGTTGTCTTTCCTGCTTCTTTGAGAGAAGTTGTTTCGTCTATTCCTTTGGCTATCTCAACTTCTGTTGCTGCTTTGCCTGTAAATTCTTCTTCAACCCTTCAACTTTTTGTGCCTGCTTTTTTGCCCGTGGCTTCTCCAGCTCCTCAACATTCCATGCATGTTGCTGTTCCATCTCTGTCTGCTTCCATTAGGGAAGTAAGGTCTTCCAGCAGAGAGATACGGCAAGTGGTAATAGAGGTTCTAGCTGAGGGAAACCTTTTCAAGAAGACGGGTGAGCCCGAAGTGTGGCTCAAGACTTTGATAGGTCCCACTGAGAAAGCAAAGCTAGCTAGCCACGGTGCTCTTACATGGGCCAATGAGGTCGTGCATACTTCTTTGAAGGTATGATGTAAGTTATCCTCTTTCACTCTCGTATATGAAATTTACCATATCTGACTGGTTTATTTCTTGTAGATTAACCTTATAGGCATGGAGCTTATGAAGAGGATTTCAAACATAGACCAAGAGACAAGAGAGTTGCAGGCAAAATTTGATAATTAGAGAGCACAGTATGATAGCCTAAGGATTGACATGGATGCTTTAGAAGAGGAAAAGAGTACCTTGAAGTGGCAGATGAGACTTATGTCGGTAGAACTAGCAGTGGAGAGGGCTTATTGCAGTCAAGATGATAAAGATAAGAGTGTTCTAGAGTCTTCGTTCACGGAGCAGTTGTCCCGTGCTTCAGAGGAGATTAGAGACTTGAAGAACTCGTTAGGGAAGAACGAGGAATACTCAGGAGAGCTCATGCAATCACTCACTTGTACTCAAGAAGATCTTCGTAGGGCTTTAGACAAAGCTCAAACTTTAGAGGAGTCTATCGTTCCATTAAGGGCTTCCCATGAAGCTGCGGAGGCGGAGAAGGACGGGTTGAGAGTCGAGCTTCAAGTGTGGGCAAAAGATTATGAAGATTTGGAAGAGGTGGCTGTTGTCGATATGAGTTGGGCATATATGAATTCTCGCCTTGACACATTGATGGAAATGAGTCAAGAGGGTTTTGACATTAGTGCTGAAATAGCCAAAACTAAGGAAGCCATGGAGAAGGCTCAACAAGGTCATAACCTCTCTTCACCTGATGGTGAGATTCCAGCCGCTCATGCCTCTTCATCTCCAGTTGCTCCCGCTCCTTCTGCCACTGAAGTCAACCCCTCTCTTGAAAAGATCTAGTTGGTTTATCCCTTTTTTTTTCTTTTTCTTTGTATCAATTGGTAGTTACCCCCAGTCCCATCGGGGGTAAATTTGGATTTCCTTTAAGTCCCCAAATGACAACTTAGGGGCACCACAATGTATATAAAAATTTTATACGGCTAAGTATAAGTTAATACTTAGTTTTAGCCGTTTTAATATATAAATGTTAGTTCGACTTTTGTTGAGTTTCTGTTTCACTCTTTAAGTCTTTTGCATGCTTCATTTTTCGAGGTTTTAGTTTTACCTTCGAGTTTTTCATGTGGAATGCTTTAGACTACTCATACCTTTTTTATAATAGGCACGACGTCATATTAAATGTGTGCCTTTTTGTATTTATGGAAGAGGGCCCTTTATAATTGACATGAAGAAGACGTCTCAACTTCATGATAATGCAATAGAGTGATAGGAATTTTACACATGTTTAAGAATGTTTCCAAGGAAAGTTTTGTTTGAACTTCCATGACACTTTACATGTGTTTGGTTTTCATCTAAAACTCACGTTTGCAACTGTTTTTGTTTAACAGATTTGATATACTCTTGTATTTCGTAACTGTTTTTCATAGGTAACAGTTTTTCGATATTAATACAAGGAAACTACTATTTTTTACTAGTAACGTTTTTATAAAGGTTGGGGTTTATACCCGCAACTGTTTTGGAAATAGTTTTCTAATAAATACGAGGGAAATATTTTCTTATTCGTAACTGTTTATATTTGATAACAGTTTCTTGAACAAATACTAGGATTTAGATCTTTCATCCATAACTGTTTTATTTGAGAACAGTTTTTTGAATGAGTACATTGATGATGATCTTTTACCCCTAACTGTTTTTGTTACAACAACTTTGAATAAAGATTTACATTTCTTTCTCATGACTAATATTTTGCCTTTCAACCTGAATATGTTCGAAGGTTTTTTCTTTTTGCATTAGGCTTTGTATTTGGATGGCTCTTTTGATTTCTTTCGATTCTGNTGATAGTCTTCTTTGCTTCGTCTTAGACTTCCATATTGTATAGTCCCCCAAGTGTTTGAGCTTTGAAGAATGAAATCTCGAGCACTTGATTATTCCTTCCTTGTGGTCCTTTTCCTGAAAAGGAAAAACATTCCGGACTCGAAGGTATATAGTTTTTTAGATGATGACTGCTTAACCCTTTTAAAACATCCATCAGAAAGTGTAACCCTAGACCGGGAATTGTGTTATTTCCTCGCGTCTTTGCAGGTCTAATATCATCATCTGGTGATGGGTTAGCTTTGTGCCTATCATCTAAAAAAGTTAGTAAAATTTTTAAATGTTCAAAATAAAATCGAACGTGTGATACCTGACGGGGGGTATTCTTTTCTTTTAGAAGTAATACTTCTTTAGATGGATGGCGTTCCAGCTTGTTGGTAGAACTCTGCCGTCCATAGCTTCCAACTCATAGGCGCCTTTCCCAGCTATGCCTCGGATTTTGTAAGGTCCTTCCCAGTTTGGATTTAGCTTTCCTGCACCTGCTTCTTTCGTTGATTGAAAGACTTTTTTGAGGACGAAGTCCCCAATTTTGAAGTACCTGAGATGAGCTTTACGGTTGTAATAACGTTCTATGATTTGTTTTTGAGCTGCCATCCGTATCAATGTTGCTTCTCTCTGTGGTTCGAGTNAAGGCTTCTGAGCCACAAACAAGTGCGAACGGAGTTTCTCCCGTGGCTATCTTTGAAGTTGTTCTGTATGCCCATAGTACCGCTGGTAACTCATCAGGCCAATTTCCTTTGGATTTATCCAGCCACTTCTTTAGATTGTTGATGATGACCTTATTTGTTGACTTAGGTTGACCATTAGCCACGGGGTGGTATGGCGTTGAAGTGATCCGCTTGATTTTCTAAGTTTTGAAGAATTCTGTGATTTGCGAGACTATGAATTGTGGGCCATTATCACACACGATCTCCTTTGGTATTCCAAAGTGGCATAATATGTTTCGTCATAGGAAGTTGTTAACTTCCTTTTCTCGCACTTGTTTGAACGCTTCTGCCTCTACCCATTTTGTAAAATAGTCGGTTAGTACGAGTAAAACCGTACCTGTCCTTTAGTTGTGGGAAGAGGTCCTACTATGTCCATACACCATTTCAGGAAAGGCCATGGGGATATTATTGGATGCAATAATTCCGCTGGTCGATGCATGTTATTGGCAAACCTTTGGCATCTGTCACATTTGGATACGAAACTCTCAGCTTCTTCTTCCATCTTAGGCCAATAGTATCCGGCTCTGATTACTGTTTTCACTAAGGATCTCGCCCCTGACTGATTTCCACAGTGTCCTTCGTGGACTTCTTTCATCACAAATTCCGTTTGGTTAGGTCCGAGGCATTTAGCTAGGGGTCCTCCGAACATCTTGCGATAAAGTGAGTTGCGAATAAGGCAGTACCGTGCAGCTTTGCTGCGAAGTGCTTGAGCTGCTTTCTTGTCTTCATGTACGGTGTCATTCTGCAAAAAATTAAGAATTTCGTTTCTCTAGTCCCAGGTTAAGTTGTTGAAAGTTACCTCATTCCTGTCCTGGTCTATTATTGAATGAAATAGTTGAACGACAATTGTATTGTCTTTGTTCGTTACTTCTGTGACTGCTGCGAGATTAGCTGATGCATCTGCTTCTGCTTTTTCCTCTCTAGGTATTTGCATTCCCTTCCATGTTTTGAATTGTCTCACGAGATCTCGTGATTTTTTAAGATACTGTTGCATTCTAGTCTCTCGAGCGATGTAAGTCCCCTGTATCTGATTTACTACCAGTTGGGAGTTGTTGTTGATCACAATTTGCTCGAGTGAGAGCTCCCGTGCGAGTTTAAGCCCTGCAATAATAGCTTCGTACTCTGCTTCATTGTTAGTGATAGGATAACACTTTATAGCTTGCCGTGTCTTTTCACCCGTAGGTTATATCAAGACTATGCCTATGTCGGCGCCTTTTATATTTGAAGAACCATCGGTGAACAAGGTCCATATGCCTGTATTAACACCGTTAAAGAGTTGTAACTCTTTTTCTACTTCAGATACAATGTTATTACTAAAGTCAGCAACAAAATCAGCTAGTATTTGAGACTTAATTGCAGTCCTAGGCTGATAGGTTATTTCATGCTCGCTTAATTCTATGGCCCACTTGGCTAATCTTCCTGACAAGTCTTGTTTATGCAGAATATTTCTTAAAGGATTGAAGTCACAACAGTGATTGGGTGGCATTGAAAATAGGGTCGTAATTTTCTAGATGCCATTATTAAAGCTAAGGCTAACTTTTCCAGATGTGGATATCTAGTGTCAGCATCTAGTGAAGTTTTACTTACATAATAGACAAGTGATTGTTTACCTTTTTCTTCTCTTACCAATACTGCACTTACAGTACTTTCTGAGACAGCCAGGTAGATGTATAATCTTTCCCCTTCTTTTGGCTTTGAAAGCAGTGGTGGTTTCAATAGATAAATCTTCAGGTTCTTGAGGGCTTGCTAACATTCTTCAGTCCATTCGAACTGATTCTGCTTTTTGAGAACTGAGAAGAATTTAAACATTTTCTCAGAAGATTTAGAAATAAACCTAACCAAAGCTGCTATTCTCCATGTTAGCCTTTGAACTTCCTTTTTATTTGTTAAAATATCAGGTATTTCTTCTATGGCTTTAATTTGAGCG
>ML407591.1:0-38835 GCA_005239525.1 Nicotiana knightiana | reverse complement strand
ATGCGAGGCAAGGGATACTTGTTCTTAATGGTAACCTTGTTCAACTGGCGGTAATCAATACACATCCGCATAGACCTATCCTTCTTCTTCACGAATAGAACTGGAGCACCCCACGGCGACACACTCGGTCTGATGAACCCCTTAGGTAAAAACTCCTCAAGCTGATCCTTCAACTCCTTCAACTCTTTCGGAGCCATACGATACGGAGGGATAGATATAGGCTGAGTATCTGGGGCTAAATAAATGCAAAAATTAATATCACGGGCCGGAGGCATGCCCGGAAGATCTGAAGAAAATACATCAGGATACTCTCGAACAACTGGAACATAATCAATCGTCGGAGACTCGGCGGTGGTGTCCCGCACATAAGTAAAATAGGCTAGACAACCCTTCTCGACCATATGTGGAGCCTTCAAGAACGAAATAACCCGGCTGGATGTGCTAACTGAAGAACCCCTCCATTCCAGCCTAGGAGACTCAGGCATGGCCAAAGTAACTGTCTTGGCATGGCAATCGAGCACGACATGATAAGGAGATAGCCAATCCATGCCCAGGATAACCTCAAAATCAACCATGTCGAGCAATAAAAGGTCGGCTCCGGTCTCAAACCCACAAAAGGTGATCACGCAAGACCGATACACCCGGTCTACCACCACAGAGTCACCCACAGGAGTGGACACATATATAGGAGATCCCAAAGACTCTCGAGAGACAGCCAGAAAAGGAGCAAATAAGGCTGAAACATATGAATAAGTGGATCCAGGATCAAACAATATTGAATCCTCTCTACCACATACTGAGATAATACCTGTGATCACGGCGTCTGAGGCCACTGCATCTGATCTGGTCGGAAAGACATAAAACCTGGCTGGAGCACCTGAAGGCTGAGCTCCCCCAGAACGAGCTGGAGCTGATTGACCCCCTCCGGAATGGCCTCCCTCTCTGGGACGACCCCTTCCAACCTGACCTCCACGTCTAGGCGGTCGAACTGCTGGTGCTGAAGCTGCGGGCTGGTGACTCTGCTGCACGGCCTTGCCCCGGTACCTGGGACAAAACCTTCATGTATGGACCAAGTCCCCACACTCGAAGCAACCCCCTGGAACTACTACTCGCTGCCCTGAAGATGAATCCTGGATGGTCGGAGGGCGACAAGATCCCTCAGGCATAACACTGAAATAAGGATCGAAAGACCTCTGATGACTGGGATAACCACTGGGAGAACCCTGAATAGCTGGGGGCTGATAAGAGCGTTCTGGCATGGCGTTGAACTGGGGCCTAACTGGGACACCTCGGGGAGGTGGTGGAGGCGCCAAATATGGAGGCGTGCTGGGCCGACTGCCTCCAAACTGACCCCTGCCCCTAGCCAGAGCACCTCTAAAGTCACCTGCAAATCTGGCCCTCTTGTCCTGCTGACCTTGCTCCCTAATCCTCATCCGGTATCCCTCAATCTGTCGAGCTATCTCGACCACAAGCTGGTACGGGGTACCCATCTCCACCTCTCGAGCCATGGTGGACCTAATACCTGGATGCAACCCTGCTACGAACTTGTGAACTCTCTCAGCATCGGTGGGTAATATCGTAAGAGCATGGCATGACAGCTCCGAAAATCTGGCCTCATAATCCGTCACAGACATCTGCCCCTACTCCAACCGCTCAAACTGACCCCTCAGCTCTTCCCTCTCAGAGGGTGGAATATATTTGTCCAAGAACATCTGCGTGAACTGATCCCAAGTGATAGTAGGAGAATCGGCTGGCCTGGTGAGAATATAAGACTGCCACCACCTGCGAGCCCTGCCCTTTAGCTGGAATGCAGTGAAATCCACCCCATGGGACGCTAGGATCCCCATGTTATGCAGTCTATCCCTGCACCTATCAATGAAATCCTAGGCATCCTCCCCTCGCTCACCCCCGAAGACTGGATGGCGTAAGCGGGTCCATCTGTCTAACATCTTATGCTGGTCACCACCCATAACTGGTCTGGGCTCGGGTGCTGCTGCTGCAGGCTGGGCATCATCCACGGGCAGTGTACCCAGAGTGGGATGTAACGCTGTTGTCAGACCTGCAGCCTGGGTAGTAGGGGTCTGGGCTCCCCCTCCCGCCTGTGAAGTGACAGGGTCTGCTGGAAATAAACCAGCCTAGACATGGTGTCCATAAACCTCATCATACTGCCCATGGCTGCCTGAAAGCCCGACGCCGTCATAAAGTCTATGGGTGCCGGATCTGCCGGGGGAACCTCATCCTGCCCCTCTAATATAGGGTCCTCTGGTGACGGGACCGTATAGCTCTAGGACGCCCTCGTCCCCTACCACGGGCAGGTGCTCTACCCTTGCCCCTACCCGGCCTCGAGAGACGGGGGTGGCACCCTCCCCCGGATCAGGCAGATGAGATGCACGCGTTCTCACCATCTGTGAGAGAAGAGAATCATGAATTTAGTAAATCATAGACTGCGCGATAAAGTAAGAACAAATAGAGGTTTCCTAACATCCTGTAGCCTCCTGAAGATAAGTACATACGTCTCCGTACCGATCCGCAAGACTCTACTGGGTTTTCCCGGGACTCGTGAGACTTACGTGAACCTAGAGCTCTGATACCATGTTGTCACGACCCAATTTCCCACACGGGTCGTGATGGCGCCCAACAATATGGTTAGGCAAGCAAACATAAATTCTACTAAGTGTTACCCTTCCCATATGATTAATTAATACAACTTTTACTAGTTTTAAGCTTTTATTTACATGATATTAGCCGGTGACATGAAAATAAGACATCTGATACATGAGTCAAAAGATAAACATATGTATGAAAATGCAGCCCAAAAGCCCAAAATGTACGCACGTGTGTGCCAGGAATTAGTGTCACGAGTGTCGCGGGCAACTATCAGAATACACCAGAATACATAAATATATACAATCCCATAGTCTGAATGAAATAGACGGGGAAAATAACAAAAGGAAACTCCAAGGTGCTGCCAGGAATCGCCAGGAAGAGCAGCTCACCATGAAGTATAACCAACCCCGGTCAGTGTCTAGCACCGGACTGATGATCAGACGTACCAACCTCCGGACCTGTACATTCAAGGACATAAGAAAAGAAAGTGCAGCATGAGTACATACATAAATATGTGCCCAGTGAGTATCCCGCCTAATCTCGAAGAAGTAGTGACGAGAAGTCGACTCGATACTTACTAAGGTCCAACAGTAATAAAGTAAGCAAGATGTGAGGAAAAGAGTAGGCATGTAAGACAAATAACCAAGTACATCGATATTAGGAATCAAATAACAATCCAAAATCCACCAAGATTGGTATCCGCCGTGGCGTACGGCCCGATCCCATCCTGTAGTCTCAACCTTGCCGTGGCGTACGACCCGATCCCATCCTGTAGTCTCAATCTCGCCGTGGCGTACAACCCGATTCCATCCTGTAATCTCAATCTCGCCGTGGCGTACGACCCAATCCCATAATATACTTTCTCATCACTCTACCGTGGCGTACGGACCGATCCCACAATATAATCAATCATTACTCTGCCATGGCGTACGACCCGATCCCACAATATAGTACATCATCACTCTGTCGTGGCGTACGGCCCGATCCCATCCCGTGATTTCTCTTATCACATTTAAATCAAGACAAGAATCACGATTTTCAAAGACAATAATAAAGTATCACAACATTCAAAGACAACAATACCAATCACACAAAAATACAAGTCATATTTAGGCTACAACAGGGAAAAACATTGAACATGTTGTGTCCTAACTACCAGGACGAAGCAGTAATAGCCACTACGTACGGACTCTCGTCACTTGGTGCGTACGTAGCCCCCAAACAAGATCACCTAGCAATCAAGGTTACCTAGAGGGACAATTTTCCTCTCACGAGGTTAGAAAGGAGATTCACCTCGATAAAAGCACTTCTCGGACCAAGTACCAGATCAAAAGATGCGCCCGAACTCCGAAACTACTCCTGACGGCTCACAACTAGCCAAACACGATGTAATTGAATCAATTTAAGGTTCAAGAAGAAGAATTAGCAAGAATTCCTAAAATTTAACATTCTTGACGATTCTTGAAATTTTGACCCCGGGCCCACGCGTTCGGATTTCGAAAATTCTTGGAGGAATATATTACCCGTAGCCTAAGGAGCGAAATTATATGATTTATACAAGAATTCATGGTCTCAAGTGGATAATTCACCAATTATTCAAAAGCCCTAGAATTTCTATCCCATTTTATGATTTTGATATTTTGAGAATTAAACTAGTTGATTTCTATGTATAATTGGAAATTTAGAGAGAATTACTAACCTTTGATGATAAGGTTCTTGGACAACCTTTCCCCTAGCTCAAAAGCTCTCTAATGGAGGTTGAAGATGGAAAAAAAATGAAGAAATCCCGTGTTTTTGGTCCTTAAATAAGTCTGTCTCATAGGGATCCCGCGCCTGCGACTTTGGGACCGCAGGTGCGGTCTCGCACCCACGAGAAATTGGTCGCCCCTGCGGAAAAGGGCCTGGGACCCTGGGCTCGCACCTGCAGAGTCGGAAGCCGCACCAGCGGTCCCGCTTTTGTAGAATATTGTTCGCGCCTGCGATGAGGGTCGCACCTGCGAAGGGGAAGTCCACACCAGCGGACTCGCACCAGCGGGCACAAGTCCGCACTAGCGTTCACACCAGCTGTTGTGCACCAGCAGTGATTTTTGCTGGTTTTTGTCCTTGTGCGGGGTCTGGGAGGCACCTGGACCCATCCGAGCCCCCGTCAAAATATACCAACAAGTCCCAAATCATTATACGGGCTTTCTCGAGCCTACGGATCACTCATAACATCGCTAAAACTCAAAATCACTCTCCAAAACCCCTTGAATCAAATTAAGAACTTAAGAAATTCTAGAATTCGCCTCATCGCGCCGAACGGGCCTATACTACTCGGAATGACTTCAAATTTTACAGACAAGTCATAAATGACTATACGGAACTATTTTCGGTCCCGGAATTCCGTTCGGACCTCAAAAACACGTCCCAAACCAAAATATGGACTTAAGGAACTTCTTGTTTCAATATTGGGCGCCGAAATGCTCCCGGGTCATCAAAAACCCAATTCGAACATACGACTAAGTCCGAAATCATCACACGAAGATACTGGAACTGACAAAACTCGATTCCGGGGTCGTTTATCCAAAATATTGACCGAAGTCAAACTTGGCCTTAAAGGCCAACCTTAAGGAACCAATTGTTCCTATTGCACTCAAAACACCTCCTAATCCCGGACCACCAATCCCTGCAAGCCATAAATCATAAAATTCCACTATGGGAAGTTTCATTTAGGGGAATGGGTCTGATAACGCAAAAATGACCGGTCGGGTCATTACACCTAAGCCACTAAATACGCTGTTCAGTTACACTATTTTCTTTCTCTCTCTAGTTTGATACACTATTCAATAATGGAAGTAGTAAGTTCCTCTTTATCAATTCATCATTGAAGGTTTGAAGGCTTTGACGTTGTTTTTCTATTAATTTGTCATTGAAGGATATAAGTTAATTTGTCTTTATCAATCAATTTGTCGTTGAAGGATATAAGTTTCTGTGATTTATACATCTTCTGAGATATGGCATTGAAAGCTTTGACGTAGTTTTTTGCCATTGTGGCGGTCTTATCGGCGGTTGCTTCTGCTCAGGAAGTGACCTCGGCTCTGGCACCATCACCGGACCAAGACGGTGCTTTTTCACTGCCAGGTTCCGGTGAACGGCAGATTCGCCGAAAATTAGGGTTTGTTCTTGAACAAAGACGACGGAGTTTGGGGCTGAGCAACTTGATTTTCTGTTAATATATTTCAATGTATTTTTCATGTATTTCATTGTATTCATTGTCATTGTTTTCATTGTAATTCAATGTATCTCGTTGTATTCCATGTATTTCATTGTATTCACTCTCTTTTTTTTCATTGTATTTTAATTTATCCCCCTGTATTCTATATATATCATTGTATTCACTGTCTCGTTATATGCCTTGAATGTATTCATATATT
The DNA here is from genome assembly GCA_005239525.1 of Nicotiana knightiana. Lineage (NCBI taxonomy): Eukaryota > Viridiplantae > Streptophyta > Magnoliopsida > Solanales > Solanaceae > Nicotiana > Nicotiana knightiana. Next base: position 32,815 of record ML407591.1, on the reverse strand, counting down.
TTTTTAATTAATATAATTTATGTATTCAGATGTATTATATAATTACTCTGAAGATTGCTATATTTTTGGGGTATTTTTCAGTTGAGAATCTTTTTTATAACTGAAAATACAAAATTTGTGTGTTATAATTGATTTTTTTGAGTTATATTAGGAGTCTATTATGTTAATTGATTCACTTTCCATTTTAAAAATAGTGTAATCCCCTATTTCATGCCGTGCATACAGTCGAATACAATAATCTGTCAAGCTGTAATCCCACATTCCACTCCATGAATACAGTCGAATACACTCGAATACAACAACTGATTAGCTGGACTTCTCTGATTCACGCCTATTTTTGCTACTGTATTCATGAATACAATAGCTTAAATACATCAAATACATCTTATAACCACAGAAAAGGTATCTATAATGCGTAATATAGCAAATGGTATCTATATATTGCTAATTACTACTAAAAGATAGTGCTTTATGAAAATTTCCCTTGAAAAATCAGCAATCTTAAATAAAATAATTAGGGACTTTACACCCCAAACCCAATGTCCTAGGGTCCAGACTCATTCAGGCTCATTGGGCCATTGTTATAAGTCTGGCCCATCTGCTGTATTTAATAGAAATCAAATTTCTGGACTTTTGAATAATAAATCAGTCCATATAAGTTACAATAATTCAGGAGTAAGGGAAATGGGGATATAATAATTTAACAGAAATAAATGTGCCTTTTACATTGTTGTTCAACTAAACAAAATATAATTTTTTAATATAAATGAAAATAAATGCCCTAAATTAGATGACATTTCTAAAACGCTATTAGTTTCAACCTAGATTAGATAAATTCCTGAAGGAAGATACTACTACTTTCAGCTCTATCAAAGCCACACACCATTTCTTAGCCAAAACCAATCAAACACCTGCATTTTTTAATATAACAAAATGTGCTTTTTTTGGAGTGAATCTGACCCAACTAGTGGTCAGATTCACACCTTTAATGCTGTTTTATATTACTTTTACAAATGAGTTTATATTATTCACAAGAGTTTCTTAAATAGTCCCAAACCAAACAAAACTAAGTATTAACACACATAATCTAAAGCTGAAGCTAGAACACAAATACACACAAATATGGAAAGAGTTTAGAGCAAACAGGTTTCATTTCATCAAAAAATGGTTACATACCTTTTAAAGAGAAAAATAGCAAGAATATAGAACCAAATAAAGGTCATAAAACCAGAGAGTTGTGAGCCTTAAAACAGCAACAAAAAGCACAGCAACATCCAGAAAGAAACCCAGGAAAATCAACTCGAACTGATCAGTTTTAACCCCAGAAAAGCCACAACAAAACCAGCTTTGGAGTAGGGAAAAACCACAGCTAACAAACTAATTTTCAGAAGAAACTACAGCTTGAAGAAAACCAATTCTGGAGTATTTCTATATCCATATCAGTATTTTCAGAAGGTTTTTGAATTCTTTTTGTGGAGTAAAGTATTTTCAGGATGGTAGTAGGTTTTCAACATAAGTTTTTGAGTGCAGGTGTTTTCAGAGCAGTGTGTGCGTGCAGAATTTTGTTCTTATGAATTTTTCAGAGTGAATATCTCTAATTTTGTGAGTGTGCGTAAATCTCAGATTGAATTCTTCTAATTGTCTTTTTTTTCCAGAATATAGTAGCCTTTATATAGGCTGCCTAGGTAGGGGTATATTTTAGGAATATTCCTACTTTTTAAATCTGAAAATAGTACAATACAACTGTCCTTCTTATCCTATTTTCAGCATCTTTTTAACAGCTAGGACAACTGTACAATTTCTAGAAGGTTCTTCTATTTACAGCCCCTTTTTACCCTTGAAAATTACTATTTTTACCCAGAAAAATCTGATTTAACGATTTTCTTATTTTGTTTTGATGTTTATCCTTATTCTAGAAGTTTCTTGAGCTGTTACAGCCAAGATTCTTCACTTAAAGTTCCTAAAATACCCTGAAATACCCCCTAAAATTACCCCTTAGTGTTCAGGATTAAGTTACTTAAGATTGACTAATTTTGACCTAATTAAGATACTAAGCTCAATAGTAATCACTAAGGAAGAAGCTGGAAGTTAAACTTCTTCAATAGTGACTTGAAATAAACCTAAACAATTGAAACTAAGTGAATTATTTTCAGGATTTAGACCAAACTAATTCAAGTAATCATATCATGTGTGATTAACTTAGTAATTAGACTTAATTAGTTATCCTAAATTAGGAGTTAGACTTTTAATTTCAACCTAAGCTTAGCCTACCACATAAATGACAAAGCAATGAAAATTCATCCTAATAATTACAACAAATTCAGATTATATACTTTCCCAACACCGCTCGGAGAAATGACCAAAATGCCCTCGGACCCACGTGTCCGAAATCCGAAATTTCCTGAAGATACATTCTACCCATAGCCTTACTAACTCAAATATATAATTTACTCAAATATTCATGCTTAATTCGTGGCTAAAAATCCAAATTTACATTTTTCTAGGTTTTTCTTCAAAAACCCCAATTTTCCCACAATTTCCATATCAAACTTATGTAATGATCTTGTATTCAACTTGGAAATGAGAAAGAATCACTTACCTCTTGATGCTTGGTGAAATCTCCCTTGAAAATCTCTCCAAAACCGTCTCAACCAAATGAAAACTGAAGACAATGAACCCCAAATTCTCGTTTTAAAACATTCTGCCCAGGTCAATTTCCGCGCCTGCGGTCCTTCCTCCGCACCTGTGATCCCGTAGGTGCGACCAAATCTCCCGCACCTCCAGTTTTCCTCAACTTCAGCCAAATCGCACCTACGCCCCACTGTCCGCACCTGCGGAATATCCATCGCACCTACGGTCCCCAGCCAAGCCAAGCTCACACTCGCACCTGCGGCGCCTAAGCCGCACTTGTGGCTTCGCACCTGCGGTCAAAGCCTCGCAGGTGCGATTACACCAGATGACAGCAGCTTCAGCCCTTTTCCAACTTCAATTTGATCCGTTAACCACTCGGAATCTACCCGAGGCCCCCGAGACCCCGTCCAATTATACCAACCTGTCCCAAAACATGACACGGACTTGTTCGAGCCCTCAAATCTTATCAAACAATGCCAAAACCACAAATCGCACTCAAATCCAATTCTTTAAGAACTTAGAATTTCAAACTTCTTCATCTGATGTCGAAACTTATCAAATCACGTCCGATTGACCTCAAATTTTGCATACAAGTCATATTCAATATTACGGACCTGCTCCAACTTCCGGAATCGCATTTCGACCTCGATATCAAAACTTCCACTTCCGGCCAGATTTCTCAAAAACCTTCAAATTTCTCTTTAGCCAAATGACCTACGGACATCCAAATTCACTTCCGATCGCGCTCCCAATTCCAGAATCACCATACGGAGCTATTCCCAGACTCTGAATCCCAAACGGACATCAACCTCACTGATATGCACTTCAACCCCAAATTCATGAAATTGTTCTAAAATGCTAACTTCCATAATATACGCCGAAACACTCCCGGGTTATCCAAAACCCGATCCGGACATACACCCAAGTCTGAAATCGTCATACGAACCTGCTGGAACTTTCAAATCCTGATTCAGAGATTGTTTACTCAAAATTTCAATCTTAGTTGATTTCTCCAACTTAAGGCTTCTGAAATGAGAATTTTCTTTCCAAATCAATTCTAAATTTCCTGGAATTCAATTCCTCCCACGCCCACGGTCATAATACCTGAAACTGAGATGATCACGACTTCAACCCGCTGAACGATGCGCTAGAACTCAAAACGACTGGTCGGGTCGTTACATTCTCCTCCACTTAAACCGACGTTCGTCCTCGAACGTGCTAAGGACTGCTCTGGAGTTACCTGAAATCACTGTTTAACATCTCGGGCACCTGCCCGTGCTACCACAACCCAGTCGAGCACAATAGCTTGATAAAATCTGGGGATTTCTTCTTTATCCATATAATAAGCTCAGAATTCATTCAAACACCTGTAGATTTCTTCTTTATCCATATAATAAGCTCAGAATTCGTTCAAACTACTCAGCTCACGCAACTAATATGAATTCTTACCAGAAAATGGGAAAATAAATCACAAGAAAATAAATACATATTAACCCTTCTCATCATCACACTATGGCGGCGCGCAACCCGATCCAAATAATATACCTATGGCGACGTGCCACCCGATCCACACATAAAATTTACAGAAGAAGATATATATATACGGAGGTGATTTGATCACTATTACGAATTACTGAATATCGATCACAAGCACGCTAAGTGCATAATACCATCCTGGACCTCAACGCATGAGAAATTATCAAGCCGTTTCACAACTCTTACGACACAATCACAATAACACATAAATTTGACGAAAACGGAACAACACCCGCTGTTCTAATACCTTTCCATAAAAAACACTCTACTGAAAGGAACATGCCTGGCTCACACGGAGCCCATAATCATATTTAAATCCATCCACAAACATCGAGCCACCTCGTTCGCACCAAACGTAGATATTAGCTTTTACCTGGGTCCACATTAACCCACTTTTTCTCATAATACACGAGAACAACCATCATCACCGGGACTAACACCCCATAATCCATAATCAACTGAACCGAACGCCCTCCAAGCATAAATTCTCAATTAAGCAATATTCTACTTCTTTATACTCATTCCAAATCTGAATTCCATCAAGTGACTATATGTCACACTTTATACAATCTTTTCGCGGTCATGCTTCCACGACCTTCCACACAAGGCAACAAGTCTGCCCATCCATAACAATGACCACACTAAGGCCGCAAAACACATCAAGAACCCATGACCAGGGTACAAAGCTTCTTTCACCGAATATCAAATCTGAGGTGATACTGAAGATAACACCAGCTTACACTGAACTTTCAAATCACTTGGCCTTGCTCTTCCGAGCTCATGACATCCTTATAAACATCGGACCTAAATCTTGATTCCAGTTACATACTGCTTCCCGCACTTAACATACCAACATGAGGTAGCGCAAGAATTTCATCATAACTTTCGAACCAACAATAGGGTGAACACTTCATCATATAGAAACCTTTTACTTAAATCAATTCAAGAGTACCATCTCAACACACGAGTGAATTCCTATGATCACCCAATCATGCAATTTCTTAAATAGTAGTCTATACCACCATAACCCTTCCGGGATCCGCCTACACATGATAGGCCATAGCACTCAAATGTTCCCACACGAAATCCATTACGACGGCCGACAAGCCCCACACACACCGACACAAACCACATGCATAACTTAATCACACTGAAGGAACCGATCACTGCCGTAAATGTGCCATTTCAACCATGGATAATCAATTTATCTTCTTTTAATCATCTTCAATTGCCTCAGGAATAATAACAACTTCTTTTAACCCATAGGAAACTCAACCCTCACTCATCCCGAGTGACGTTGATTCACGAGACCATGCTGCCCAAATCCCGCAACCCGTCTCATACCCTTCTGATAATCTTTCTATAATTTGGAGTTTATTTCTCTCACTCCTCCAATACTATCTTGCATGCTGAAACATATCATAGAACATTCCAACCATCCTCATTTTTCTCAGAGATTACTCTGCAAAAGCTCGATTCTCAATCATACTGCTGAAATCCTTAAACGCCGCATTCTTTAACTTTTGAACTCACTAGGACCGCTATTGAGAGTCACCCACTTTGACTGGCCCCGAATACAATCAACCCCAAGGCTCATCTAGCACAGGAACACCTTTTTCAATGAGACACGTGACTGAGTCACTACCCTTACAACTCACCCATGCCTTAAGCATAAATTCTGAATCTTCCAAAGCCTAACCCTGATCCGACAGGGCCAACTTTTGCACATATTTATCAAATCCCACGCACAATTACCATTTTACTCCTTTCCTTAGCTGAAATAACTTGCCAACACGCCGAAAATCCTCAACCCTATGCGAAGACAATCCTACAACCCAACTGCAGATGGTGGAACTCCCCCACTTAGCCCGAAGCTACTCCTTGCACCACCCTAGACCCTGTTGAGATCCTTTGATAACACGATCTTGCTCAGCCAATCCATCCAAATCTTCCAAATTCTCCTGCTAGCACTCCCTAAATAGTCGAATTTCTAGCATCATTCACACATTCTATCTCCTACCGACTAGCCATTAGGACCCCTCATAGAACCTGCCAACCCCATCATTGCTAACCTATCCCTAGAAGATGACCCACCTGTGGAAATCACCCGCGGACACCTCCCAGCGACGCTGAAATGCACGCTCTCTACGACCTCAATACCCCATCCTACACCCTGCTTCATTTACCAACTTACTAGTCCGTCCGCTCCTCATGGACACTCATTAATGCGCAACAATATCTCCAAATTCCAAGTTGTGATGCCGCTCCCCCACTTTACGACTGCTCGACTTCCGCTTCTTACACCTGGCCTCCTAGAAATGGAACCACCGCCTAGCCTCATTCCAGGATCATTCTTTGCCAACCGCAGTCTTCAATACTTCTTCTCGATACTCTGACGCCACGCAACTGAAGAAATAATAGCACCGACAAACCTAACATATTCCATTCGATCAATGGCGACGACTACACGTCACAGGTGCATACCCCATCTCACTTGAAGACACAAAGTCTTACTACTTTATAAATCCCAACCGAGCCATTCATACTCCAAATGCCTTCCCTCTGCCAGAACAAAAGCACTGAAATATCGAAATCACACTCTGAGAAGACCTCCCTTCAAATCGTTCATCTTCCCAAACATACGGGCATACGTCCTATCATCATATCGACACCGCACGATAATCAATTTCAACCATCATCACTACCTGAGCACAACCTTAAGGCTCCCAGAAACACAACTACTAAGCTGAAACAACATATTACCCTTTCACAGGGCCATAACAGCAACCACGACCATTTACACATGGAAGCATCTAGAATAACATACGCAGCACCATTTCCATTCCTCAAATTCCTGATCCATAACAAGCGCTTCGCGACGCGTAAGATTGAGTAGGAATGAACATAGGCATAAGCCTCAAAGGAATCAACTCGCACCATGAAGAATCAAGAAGGGAAATACTCCTAACAGCCATGTAGCCTCTCGAAGATAAGTACAGACGTCTCCGTACCGATCCACAAGACTCTACTGGACTTGCTCATGACTCGTGAGACCTACGGGAACCTAGCGCTCTAATACCATGTTGTCATGACCCAAAATCCATAGGTCGTGATTGCCCCGAATACCACTGTCAGGCAAGCCAAATCCCTAATTAGTTGAAATACATTCATGTTTTAACATTTTTGAAACCGTTACCTTTGTCTTGCATTTCATAATCAAATAAATAAATTTTCATAAATTAAATACGTCAGCAAATAAAATTCTGTTATTTAAAAACAGTGATCTAAGGATTTCACTTAAACAATTAATCCCAATACATATCCCAGAATCCGGTGTCACAAGTACATGAGCAACTTCTAAGAATCTTACAAATACTACAAAGCTTGTCTGAAATACAATTTGGACAAGGGATTTAAAATAATAATAATACGGTAGGAGGGGGACTCAGTCAGCTGCGGAACGCCTCCAGATGATGCAGCCCGTCCAAGTCTCCAAATCAATCACTATGCTATGTAGGTACCTGTGCAACAAAATGCACAACAAGTGTAGTATGAGTACAAAAATAACGTGTACTCAGTAAGTCGCCCGCCTAACCTCAGAGAAGTAGTGACGAGAGGTCAAATTAGACACTTACTAAAGGTCCATTTAAAATATTTAGGAGTTACACTAAGCATGGTTTTATCACATGCAGTTCATAAAACAGGATTTAAACATCCTTCAATTTCGTTCACATTTAACACTTTGTATCTTCGTCATATTAACAATTAATCAACATGGTGATTTAATCAAATAATAATAAATCAACGGAAGGAACAACTTCTTCCAAAAGGTCTTTTTAATAACTTTAAATCTTTGTCATTTCAATCAACAATTTAACATTTCAGGCCAGTAATTAGGCAAATATCATAGCAACTACGTAGAAAATATCATGCGCAAGAAATGTCGAGGGTCGAACGGCACGGACCAACAATAATAAAATGTGCACTGCCGAGGGGTCGACCGGCTCGAACCATAGATGCATTTATCTGCCTCACTCGCGAAACAATCATGCGACACGGTTAACATAATACGGTTAGCCTGCTCGTGAATCATACATGCGACTCAGGTGCTCATATGAATACATACACAAATACAGGGTCTTCCTGCCGAATCACTCCAGCGACTCAGGCACCCAAAGTTACACATATCCACATAATAAATTCGTATTTTTATCAAGAAAAACCATTTTTCTCAGGGGGAAAGTGGTAAAATCTTTATTAAAGGAAATATGAAATATAGGTTTTGAAATCTTTGTTTTTTGAAACTTATTTGCCAAATTTAGTGATACTCCATGATACAACCAGTCCAGGTACACATATATTCACAGCGGAAACAATTCTCTTTTTAGAAGGTTAACAATATGAACTCTAGTTTTCTTTTAAACATTCAATTACGTTTCGGTCATATCAGCAGTTTGATATCACAGGCAGGGTTACAGGTACACACATAAAGCATGCTAGTGGGTCCTAAGCTACCCGGACATGGCATAATAGTAGCTACGCACGGAGTCCCGTCAGCTCGTGCATACGTAGCCCCCGAAGATAATAGCATATACTGAATTAATTCACCTATGGGGACGATTCCCCCTCACAAAGTTAGAAAAGGAGACTTAACTCGCTCTGAAATTCCAACACCGGCTTCCAAGCCCTTCCGATGACTCCAACGAATGCATAACGCTCTGAAACTACCATATAAATGACAAAGCAATGAAAATTCATCCTAATACTCACAACAAATTCAGATTATATACTTTCCCAACCCCGCTCGGAGAAATGACCAAAATTCCCTCGGGCCCACGTGCCCGGAATCCGAAATTTCTCGAAGATACATTCTACCCATAGCCTTACTAACTCAAATATATAATTTACTCAAATATTGATGCTTAATTCGTGGCTAAAAATCGAAATTTACATTTTTCTAGGTTTTTCTTCAAAACCCCCAATTTTCCCACAATTTCCATATCAAACTTATGTAATGATCTTGTATTCAACTTGGAAATGAGAAAGAATCACTTACCTCTTGATGCTTGGTGAAATCTCCCTTGAAAAGCTCTCCAAAATTGTCTCAACCAAATGAAAAATGAAGACAATGAACCCCAAATTCTCGTTTTAAAACATTATGGCCATGTCTATTTCCACACCCGTGGTCCTTCCTCCGCACCTACGATCCCGCATGTGCGTCCAAATCTCCCGCACCTGCGGTTTTCCTCAACTTCAGCCAAATCGCACCTGCGCCCCACTGTCCGCACCTGTGAGTCCCTAGCCAAGCCAAGACAAGCCCACACTCGAACCTGCGGCACCCAAGCCGCACCTGCGGTAAAAGCCTCGCAGGTGCGATTACACCAGATGAAAGCAGCTTCAGCCCTTTTCCAACTTCAACTTTGATCCGTTAACAACCCGGAATCCACTCGAGGACCCCGGGACCCCGTCCAATTATACCAACATATCCCAAAACATGACATAGACTTTCTCGAGCCCTCAAATCTCATAAAAAAATGCCGAAACCACGAATCGCACTCAAATCCAATTCTTTAAGAACTTAGAATTTTAAATTTCTTCATCCAATGCCGAAACCTATCAAATCATGTCTGATTGACCTCAAATTTTGCACACAAGTCATATTCAACATTACAGACCTGTTCCAACTTCTGGAATCACATTTCAACCTCGATATCAAAACTTCCACTTCCGGCCGGATTTCCCAAAAACCTTCAAATTTCTATCTTTAGCTAAATGACTGCATAATGACCTATGAACATCCAAATTCACTTCCGATCGCGCTCCCAATTCTAGAATCACCATACAGAGCTATTTCCAGACTCAGAATCCCAAGAGAACATCAACCTCACTGGTATTACTTCAACCCCAAATTCATGAAATTCTTCTAAAATGCTAACTTCCATAATATACGCTGAAATGCTCCCGGGTTATCCAAAACCCGATCCGGACATACACCCAAGTCCAAAATTATCATATGAACCTGCTGGAACCTTCAAAACCTGATTCGGAGATTGTTTACTCAAAATTTCAATCTTAGTTGATTTCTCCAACTTAAGGCTTCTGAAATGAGAATTTTATTTCCAAATCAATTCTAAACTTCCTGGAATTCAATTCAAACCACGCCTACGTGTCATAATACCTTAAACAGAGGTGATCACGACTTCAACCCGCTGAACGATGCGCTAGAACTCAAAATGACCGGTCGGATCGTTACATTAAAAGATTAAGCTCGGTAGTATTCACTAAGGAAGAAGCTGAAAGTTAAACTTCTTCAATAGTGACTTGAAATAAACCTAAACAATTGAAACTAAGTGAATTATTTTCAGGATTTAGATCATACTAATTCAAGTAATCCTATCATATATGATTAACTTAGTAATCAGAATTAATTAGTTATCCTAAATTAGGAGTTAGACTTTTAGTTTCAACCTAAGCTTAGGCTGACTAGTCATGTACTAACCTTCTATTAACTGATAAAAATCAGAATTCTATTTGAATCACACATAATCACTTAATAGCTCATGATGAAGCACTTAAGCCAGGAAACAAACATTTAGCATGCATGATCATTCATGATGAATAAATGACTAACATGCAGTTTTTAGGACAATTACAAATGCAAAATCTAAGCTAAGAGTCAAAATTAGATTAATCAGTAACTAATTAAAGGCAATTGCATTAATAGCTCGGAACTTAGGTAATAAAGTCAGAGGTTAGCTTAAGTTGCTATTTTAAATCAACCTAAAAGATGCATGAGTAAATTATTAGTGATTAACATATAATGACTATTACACTGTTTTACAAGAAGAAACAGTCAAAAATATTGGAAAACCCTAAAACTAAAATTAATTGAGTTATGCAAAAATCAACAAATAGACCTACAATTAATTCAAAACAGTATCTAATAACAGAGAAATGAAAACATAGGAAACATAAACTAATTAATCTAAGAATCCGAAACTAAATCTAATTAACAAGACAAACATTCCACCTAAATTATTGTTTCCAAAATCAGGATTCTATTTTAAAAATACAGATGATTTCTCAACAATTTAAGATGAATCAATTAAGTTCAAATAAACAGCTAACAAACATGATTATCTATGATGAAAACCAATTGATTAATATACATAAACAACTAATGATTTAGCTTAGGGGAAGAAACAGTAAAAGGGAAATCTAAAAATCTAAGACTAAACCAATTAAGTCATATAAAAAATCAACAAATAACCCATAGCTAAATTTGAAACAACATTTAGTAAGAAGAGACACTGAAAACCTATGAACCCTAACTAATTATTCCAAAAAAAAATAGTAATTAACTGAAAAAATCTAAGACTAAACTAGGTGATTAATTTTAATACATAAATAATTAGAGAAGATAAGAGAGGGGGATACTAGTTAGGTTAGAACAGGTTTGGCCGGATTTGGTTGGCTCGCCAGGCTTTGTCCGGATTCCGGAAGGGTTTGAAAACGAGCCAAACCCACATGAATCAATTGATCTTGTCAAGAGAAATTGACCCATGCAGGTTTGAGCTATTAGTTTGCTCAAAATAGGCCAGGGTCGATTTTAGGGTTTCAGATTTCCTAGATCTAAATTACCAGATTTGGGGAGGTTTTTTGAGAAATTAAGGGTAGAATGGGGTTGAGGGAGAGGAGGAGGTTATCTGGTAGAGTTTTGGGGTGATTTGGAGGTGGTTCGCCGTCGGTAGGCGATTTTCAGCCGGCAGACCAAGGCGGAGACGGTGAGGGTTAGAGAGACGAATGAGGTGAGAGTGGGGGTGTTGGGATGAGTTTTGAGGGGGGTAGGGGTTGTTAGGACATATATATAGCAAGGGGATGTGGATTTGTGAGCCGTTGGATCAAAAGGATCCAACGGCTGGGATAGGGCAAGGTCAAAACAGGGTCGTTTGATTAAGTGGGGGGTTTTGGACAGGTTAGGTGTTTTGGGATGGGGTTTATTTGGGTATTAGGAGGGGATTTGGGCCTGTTTTGAAATGGCCCAGTCCAATTTTATCTCTTTTAGACAACTTAGGCTAATTAATTAAATTAATTAAATCAATTCTAATTAAAATTCTAAAATATATTAATTAGTTTTAACCTAGTTTCATCTAATTATAATTTAACTAATGAGTTAATTAAAAGTGAAGCCATTAATTTAATACTCATAATTACTTAAAGAACAAATTTTGTAATTTTTCCTAATAAAAATGATTAAATTATGCAACTAAGTATTACATTAAATCAAAAACCTAATTATGAAAGATAATAAAAGTTTTAAAATATTTTTGTTATTATTTTATATTTTATAAATTTTAAAATATGAATTATGATCATACAATGCAAAAAATTCACAAATAAACACTGAAATTCAACAAAAGTCTATAAAATTAAATTATTTATCAAATTTTATAGGAGTATTTAATAGGTGAAAAATTACATGCTCACAGCTGCCCCTCTTTTCTCGGAAACACGAAGAGTTTTCGGGCAAAGACAAAGTGAGCAGATACGAATAACTTTTACACGTTTAGATACTCCATGCGAAGCACTTTAGAAAAACTTGACCGAACCTTGCTTCAAAGGTTGCCTACATATCCTTGGCTATAAAGGAATCAAGTCAGTGTAGTTTTGGGAGTTTTGGTAGCTAGGACTACCGGATAATTGTGATTTCACTACAGTTGTTGCTGCTGTTATTGTTGTTGAGCTCCTTATTACACCAAAGTATCAAAAATGAAAAAGACTAACTAAGCCTATCAACTACTAGTTACAAGATCCATATATGTATACTCCAATGCTTGGTCTTGAGTCTTGGCTTTTGCTGACTCTGACCTGGGTCTTGATGCTTGTCAGCCACAGATGCTAGTTTCATCTTCTCGTCTTCTGGATTAAGGCGGAACAAATGAATCCAATCTTGTTTTGAGCAGTCCGCGTCTTCTCCACTTCTATACTTTGGTCTGGATTTTCTTTTCTTTTCTTTTATTCTGGATCGACACTTTTTCTTTTGGTCGTCTCGAATCCATTGTCCTAAATTATAATCTGCGCAAAATAAAAAACAAACAAACGAAATTTTCTGCCCCAGTTTTCACTAGGAAAATTTTGTGAGTTATTGTAATAAAAAACTATACTACTTTATTATTGAAAGCAATGAAAGGTCGGGAATAGTGTACCTGGAGTCAATGTAGACTAGGGAGTGGATACCCTATGTCTAAAAGTAAAATCAACTAGGGATTGGAGACCTTATGTTGGAAAAGATCGACAGGTTTTGTTGTCGTCAGGAAAAGATCACCAGGTTATGCCGGCGTCAGGAATGAAAAAATAAACAGGTTATGATGTCATCAAGAAAAGATCACCAGGTTATACTGGCGTCTGGGAAAGATCAACATGTTATGTTGTTGTCAAGAAAAGATCACTAGGTTATGCTGGCGTCTGGGAAAGATCAACAGGTTATGATGTTTCCAAGAAAAGATCACCAGGTTATGTTGGCATTTGGGAAAGATCAACAGGTAATGTTGTTGTCACGAAAAGATCACCAGGTTATGCTGGCGTCTGGGAAAGATCAACAGGTTATGTTGTTGTCAAGAAAAAGATCACCAGGTTATGCTGGCGTCTGGGAAATATCAACAAGTTATGCTGTTGTCAAGAAAAAGATCACCAGGTTATGTTGGCGTCTAAAAAATATCAACAAGTTATGCTGTTGTCAAGAAAAAGATCACCAGTTTATGCTGGCGTCTGGGAAGGATCAACAGGTTATGTTGTTGTCAAGAAAAAAATCACCAAGTTATGCTGGCGTCTGGGAAAGATCAAAAGGTTATGCTGTTGTCAAGAAAAAGATCACCAGGTTATGCTGGCGTCTGGGAAAGATCAACAGGTAATGCTGTTGTCAAGAAAAGATCACCAGGTTATGCTGGCGTCTAGGAAAGATCAACAGGTTATGTTGTTGTCAAGAAAAAGATCACCGGGTTATGCTGGCATCTGGGAAAGATCAACAGGTTATACTGTTGTCAAGAAAAATATCACCGGTTTATGCTAGCGTCTGGGAAGGATCAACAGGTTATGCTGTTGTCAAGACAAAAATCACCAGGTTATGTTGGTGTCAACTAGGATCAATAGGTTATGTTGTTGTCAAAAAAAAGATCACCAGGTTATGCTGGTGCCAACTATGGAGTGGGACCCCTATGTTGGAAAAGGTGNTTTTTTTTTTTTTTTTTGATTTTATTTCTAGAGAATGAGTAAATGCGGGAAAGAATTTTTAGAGGAGACTTCCCTTTTTTGGAATTGTCGCTGCAGAGCCACTTCTAGCTCTTGCACAGCGCTTTCGGGTTGCATCTATTTCCTATTTTTCAAACAAAGAACAATTTGTCAGTTTGAAATGGTGGTTGGTTTTGCGGCCTTGATTTTTTCAGCCACTTGATTTCGCCCTGTCCTTTTGACGAAGATCTCAACATGCTGCTTGCTGGGGGTTGATTTCATTTATAACCTTGGAGACCCTGGCCTTTCAAAAATTTTCCATGGCGGTTGGTCGCGTGGGATCCAACATTTTTGACTTTATTTTGCCTTTGTAGGTCTTTCGCTTGCTTTTCTTTTGGATTTCCGGAGCATCGGGGAAATTTGGCTCCTCAAATTCTGCTGCAACGGCTAGTCGCGTGGGACTTAACCTTTCCAAATTTTTTTTGCCCTTTATCGGCCTTCCATTTTAGATTTTCGTCCCATTTTTATTTTAGAGTATTTGAGGATCTTGGTTTTTCAAAACCTTGCTGAGGCGATTAGCTACACGGAACTTAACTTTTTCATCCTCATCTGCCTTCATGGAACTTTAATTTGGTTTTCTCCTTCCAAGAGTTTTGAGTTTGAAGCATCAGCCCCTATGGCCAGTCGAGATCGACTCTATTCCCCTGACGAGGCCGGGTTCCCTTTTGCATGCTAGCCCGTATCAAATGAGAACCCTGTAAATCAGTCTTGTCATCCTTTCTTTGCCTTAGTTTCGGGACAGAGTTAGACCGAAAGAGATTCAAAGAGAAAATAAATGATAGAATTGATAATGAATTTGAACAAGAGGTATCCCTTTCGGGGAACGGAAAGAAGGACTTATCTAGAGTGTATGCGGCCTTCAATGAACATGACATGCTTCTTGGACTGGATGCCCAATCTGTGCAAACCATCTAACTCTCAGAAATTCATCACAACTATTACCTTGAGATTGAGAAACCTTGCCCCGAACTGTGTCCATGTCAGTGACCCATTATCCTTTTCGATCAGTGGTGCCCTTTGCGGGTTTTCACCAACTAACCTCTCTCATTTCTCTTCTCATTGTCTCTTTGTAGTGCACTTTGCAAGTTTTCACTAATAAGACTCTCTCATCTTCAATTTCTCTACTTACCATCGCCTCACATTTGTCCGTGTGGGTTTTCACCAATAAGACTCTCTCATTTTAATTTCTCTTCTTATCGTGGTCTTAGGGTGCCCGTGTGGGTTTTCACCGATGAGACTCTCTCATTTTATTTCTTTCATTGGCTTGCATCAGATCCAAATAACTGTATCCTCCAATTTTAGACATCTTTGCCGATTGATCGGAAGGACTTGAACAGGGTTTTGGTGAAAAGAATTTGTATTGAATTACAACTTTGGAACCTTTTAGGCGAAAACATCGCCGAATTATCATAACATTTTCCCCAACTTAAACTTTTGGGGAAATATGAAATTTTATTTTGGTGTGACTGAACCCCAGAGAGAGGTTGCCTACGTATCCTTTCGAAATCAAGTCGAACGTAGTTCAGAAAAATATTTTTGTTTTTGTTTTAATTTTTGATCGAATTTTTTTTTTTTTTTTGGTTCCAAGGAGGGTGATGAAAGGAAGATAGACGGCTCAAAAGGGTTTACAAAAGTTGATAGTGTTTTGGGTAGCGAGAATGAAATCCTTCGTCATTTCAATCGGGAAGCGTCAACATCACAAAAGGCTCAAACATAATACCTTTTGACTGCATCTGCATTGACAACCGTTTCAGGGTCATTTCCTTCGATGTCCCCTAAGTACAATGCCCCTTTTGGTAGCAATTTCCTTATGATGTATGGACCTTTCCAATTTGGGGCGAGTTTTCCTTTCGCCTCTTCATGGTGCGGGAGGATATGTCATAGACGAGTTGCCCCACTTTGAAGTTCCTAGGCCACACTTTCTTGTTAGAGGGGTGGGCCATTCTTTGTTGGTACAAATGCCCGTGACAAACTGCGGCCATTCTTTTCTCATCAATCAGGGTTAATTGTTCCAGTTGGGTTTTGACCCATTCGTCATCCTCAATTTCAGCTTCGACAATGATCCGAAAGGAGGGAATTTCGACTTCTGTAGGTATTACGGCTTCAGCGCCATAAACTAATAAATAAGGCGTATCCCCTATCGATGTGCGCACCGTCGTGCGATATACCCAATAATGCAAAAGGCAACTTCTCGTGCCACTGCCTACAACTTTGAATCATTTTTCTGAGGATTTTCTTGATGTTTTTATTGGTTGCTTCAACAGCGCCATTGTCTTTGGGCCAGTAAGGGGATGGAATTGTGGTGTGTGATTTTAAACTCTTCACATACCTCCCTCATCAAGTGACTATTTAGATTTGCAGCATTGTCAGTAATGATAGTTTTTGGAATACCAAAACGACAGATAATGTTGGAATGCATGAAGTCCACCACTGCTTTCTTAGTGACGGCTTTTAATGTGACTGATTTGACCCATTTTGTGAAATAGTCGATAGCAACCAAGATAAATATGTGTCCATTTGAAGCTCTCAGCTCAATTGGTCCAATGACATCCATTCCCCAGGCAACAAACGAACAAGGTTCTAACATGGGATGCAACTCTGAGGGTGGCGCATGAATCAAGTCGCCATGTATCTGACACTGATGGCACTTCCGGACAAAGTTGAAA
Source organism: Nicotiana knightiana (assembly GCA_005239525.1). Taxonomy (NCBI): domain Eukaryota; kingdom Viridiplantae; phylum Streptophyta; class Magnoliopsida; order Solanales; family Solanaceae; genus Nicotiana; species Nicotiana knightiana. Next base: position 15,695 of record ML407591.1, on the reverse strand, counting down.
CAATCTTTCTCCATGGTCATCCAGTAATATCCTTCCCGCAGGATTTTCTTTACGAGGGTGTATCCGTTCACATGGGGACCGCATACTCCTGAATGCACCTCGTTCATAAACTTTTCAGCTTCTTTGGCAACCACACACCTTAACAGATTCAGATCCAGAGTTCTTTTGTACAACACTTCTCCGCTTAAGAAGAAACTACTGGCGAGCCTTCTGATGGTTCTCTTTTGGTCTCCATTGGCCTGCTCCGGGTATTCTTTTGCTTTCAAGAACCTTTTAATATCATGATACCATGTTTGGACATCAGGTTCTACTTCAACCGTGTTACAATAACCATGTCTTTCTTAGATTTGAATCTCCAACGGGTCAATATGAACATTGCCCGGATATGGAAGCATTGCACCTAAGGTAGCCAATGCATCAGCTAACTCATTGTGGAATCAAGGAATATACTTGAATTCGACGGATTTGAATTGCCTGCTAAGATCCTCAACATGGTGTCTATATGGAAGAAGCTTAACATCCCGAGTTTCCCATTCACGTTGTGCTTGCTTAATGATCAAGTCAGAGTCTTCCATGATTAACAACTCCTCTACATCCATATCAATTGCCATATTCATGCCCATTATGCAAGCTTCATATTCAGCCGTGTTGTTTGTACAAAAGAACCGAAGACGGGCAGTGGCTGGATAGTGCTGTCCTGTGGGTGAAATCAAGATTTCCCCAATCCCAACACCTTTTGCATTTACAGCTCCGTCAAAGAACATTTTCTAAGTATTGGTGTCTTTTGAAGTTACCTCAACTGAATTTAGTTCCTCGTCCGTAAAGTAAGTACTCAAAGGTTGATATTCATTATCAACGGGATTTTCAGCTAGGTGATCTGCCAAGGCTTGAGCCTTCATTGACGTGCGGGTGACATAGACTATGTCAAACTCGGTGAGCAGGATTTGCCATTTTGCTAATCTCCCGGTGGGCATCGACTTTTGGAATATATATTTCAAAGGATCCAGCCTAGTGATGAGATAGGTGGTATAAGCCAACAAGTAATGCCGGAGCTTCTGAGCGACTCAAGTTAGGGCGCAACAAGTTCATTCCAACAAAGTGTACTTGGCTTCATAACTTGTGAACTTCTTGCTCAAATAGTATATGGCTTGTTCTTTCTTCCCGTTCACATCATGTTGCCCGAGAACACATCCAAAAGAATTTTCCAACACTGTCAAGTATAAGATCAAAGGCCTTACAGGTTCGGGTGGGACCAACACTGGCGGATTCGACAGATATTCTTTGGTTTTGTCGAAAGCTTCTTGACAATCATCTGTCCATCTAATTGCCGCATATTTCTTCAATAGCTTAAATATGGGCTCACACGTGGATGTCAACTGAGCAATGAACCTGCTAATGTAATTCAACCTGCCAAGCAAACTCATGACCTCTTTCTTAGTTCTCGGAGGGGAAAAATCCCGAATAGACTTTATCTTTGTTGGATCCAGCTCGATGCCTTGTCGACCGACTATAAACCCCAAAAGTTTCCCAGACGGAACTCCGAAGTCACACTTAGCAGGATTTAATTTCAAGTCGTACTTACGCAGACGTTCAAAGAATTTTCTCAGATGCTGCATATGGTCGTCCTGCATTCTGGATTTAATGATCACATCATCTACATATACCTCGATTTCCTAGTGCATCATGTCATGAAAAATGGTGGTCATAGCCCTCATGTAAGCTGCCCCGACGTTCTTCAGGCCAAATGGCATGACCCGGTAACAGTAAGTACCCCAAGGTGTGGTGAAAGCCGTCTTTTCTGCATCTTATTCATCCATCAGAACCTGGTGATACCCAGCGTAACAATATACGAAAGACTGTATCTCATGTTTGGCACAATTGTCAACCATGATGTGGATGTTCGGCAATGGAAAATTGTCCTTGGGGCTTGCTTTATTCAAATCCCGATAATCAACACACACTCAAACTTTCCCATCTTTCTTCGGCACTGGGACCACATTAGCTAGCCATGTGGTGTATCGGACCACTCGGATTACACCGGCTTTCAACTGTTTAGTGACCTCTTCTTTGACCTTGTCACTAATTTCTGTTTTAAATTTTCTCTATTTTTTTTTGGACGGGTGGATAACCGGGGTAAGTTGGCAATTTGTGCACCACTAAATCAACACTTAGTCGGGGCATATCATCATAGGACCCGGCGAACACGTCTTTGAATTCGAACAAAAGTTGGATCAATGCATCCCTAGTTCTTTCATCGGCGTGAATGCTTATCATGGTTTCTCGGACCTCTTCCGAACTACCCAAATTAACTGGCTTGGTCTCATTTAAGTTTTTCTTAGGATTATTCTCAAATTGTTCCAGCTCTCGATTTATTTCCCTAAAAGCCTCATCTTTATCATATTCCAATTCTTGACTCATTATTTCACAATTAGGCAGCGTATTGAGATCTGGGCATGAAGTCCGCAAGCATGTCATGTTATTTAAGTCCGCATTATTAGAACTAAAAAGAGAGATAAGAAAAATAACAAAAATCAGGAAGAATAAATAAAGAAATTCATAGACGATAAAATATTGATTTTATTTAATTGAATTTTGAAAATAAGGGGTTTACATCGGAATTTTAAGACAATAAACTAAAAGCGTTCGAGTTACACCCTGAAATAACTTGGTATGCAGAAAAGATGGCAAGACTTAACTACCAGGATTCCCGTCTAACTAGGAACGGAGTAGCCTTCCAATTTTGAAGCTTGGCATTGGGCCCATATATTGCACCTCAACAGTGCTTGAGCCTTCACCCGGTTGAACCATGTGAGCCTCATACAACATTTGCCTCATCGCCCGCATATCTCTTCAATTTCTTCGACCGTGAAGGCCTCTTCTTCTTCCTCTATGTACCTTGGCTTAACAAACATCCTGACAAGATGCGGGACCGGCTGAGGCAGGACCCATCCATTTTTCTTACGTTCATATCCCATTTAACATCAACGGCAGTAGCTTGAAACCCTATGCTAAAGAATTTCTCGCTGGCAGTCAAAGTGATAGGTTCTGTAACGCCTTGCAAAGATACCCCGAGCCCTTTTCCAGGCTTGTACCCATATTTGATCATGTCACTAGCGACCATGATTGATGCGTTCGACAAGAAGGGTTGAGGACACGGGGTTCCTTCCTCACACTGGTCTGTGACCACGATCTCAAAAGCTTGGTAGACTATGTGCTCGCTTCCTTCCTTAGCATCCAGGCATGGGAATGATGGGTTCCTGTAAATGGATTGCTCATCTTCCTCGTGGATCACTATTTCTTGGTCTTTGTGTTCAAACTTAACCATCTGGTGGAGAGTAGAGGGTATGGCTCCTGAGGCATGGATCCAAGGCCTTCCCAGGAGATAATTATAAGAGGTGTCCATGTCTAAGACCTGAAATGTAACTTCAAAATCCACAAGGCCGATGGTTAAGACCAAATCAATTTCCCCTATCGTATCCCTCTTGATGCCGTCAAAAGCACGTACACAAACATTGTTGGGTCTAATCCTCTCAGTCCCAATTTCCATTCTCTGTAAGGTCGAGACAGGGCATATGTCAACCCCAGATCCACCATCCACCATCCACCATAACTCTTTTCACGTAGTATCATTTACATTTAATGGTCAGATGAGAGTTTTGTTGTGGGTAGCCCCTTCCGGTGGCAAGTCATTCCGGTTGAATGAGATCCAGTTGACTTCAAAAAATTATTTCGCCATTCTTTCTAATTGTTCAACCGTGGTCTCGGCTGGAACATATGCCTCATTAAGCGTCTTTATCAGCATTTCTGATGCTCATTTGAACTTATCAGCAGGGACAAAAGTGAGACCTAAGAGAGGGACTTTCTGAGTTGATCAATCATGGAGTATTCAGAAGTTTTTATTTTTCTGAAGAATTCCTCTGCCTCTTCAGCACTGACTGGCTTTTAAAGAGGAAAATGCTTCTGTTTGTTCTTGTTCAACTCTTTCAAGTTGAGGTACTTCTCAGACGAGTTTGTTTCATTCACCTCCCCTGTGATTTCTTTTCCCTTGTACGTCACCACTTTTTTATTGTAGTTCCAAGGGACGACAGTGGCGTCTTTCATGGGATTTTATAGTGCACGGCTGATAACCACGGGCTCATTCAGCCTGGGTGAAATTATCGACCCCCGCGCCACATAGATCCCCTTTGGTACGTACATCTTTGGTATGTTTAGTATTACCTTGTTTCGCTCCAACTTTTTGGGGGGACTCAACACGAAATGCTCCTTTCTGGGGGCTCTGGGAACATAGAGAATGGCATCTTTAGGAGATCCTGCCCCTATCTTGGTTTCCAAATCTTTTCCTGTGCTCTGAGGAGTGAAGTTGCTTTTCTTTTCATCTCTAACTTGCTTTGGTGTCGCTTTGGGCTTCTTTTCTACGTCAGCAATGGCAATGATAGCTTTCAGAGCGTAGCAGCTGTGCGAATTTGCGCCTTAGCGCATCCGTTTTCTTGCTCTACCTTTTTCATAAAATGTAGTGTCCAAACCAGATAGTCCATTTCCTCTCTTTTCTCTCTGGGTCGAACTCTTGGTCCTCACTGATCATCCTAATAATTGGCCAGTTGTTCTGAGCTGGCAATGGGTTATTGGTTACGTTGGGAGCTTCTTCATCCCTCGGTACCACCCGCTTTTGTTCTATAAAATTTTCAACCACCCGTTTGAGGGTCCAACAATCCTCAGTGTCGTGTCCTTATCCCCCTGAATGATAAGCACATCGAGTACCGGGTTGGTAGGAAGGGGATTCTGGGTTTGCATGTTTGGGGGTACATGCTGTAACAGACCCATTTGGACTAGTTTTGGGAAAAGGCTAGAATATGATTCACTGAGTGGTGTAAAGTTATCCCTTCTGGGTGGCTCACGGGGATGGGTGTAATTATTTTATGGAGGGCGTGGATTATACTGGGTTTGGTGAGGAGGGCTGTTTCTGGGAGGTGGAGCTCGGTTATGGTTATAATGTTGTTGCGGCCGGACGTACGTCTGGGCATTCATTACTGGATAAGGCTAAGGCGTCATGGCATATGCCGCATCTTGGTGAGGATAGTAATATCGTGGGGTGTTGGAAAAGTAACCTCGGGGTTACTGCAAACGGCTTGACCATAGTGGACATCATGTTCTGGAAATAGTCAGCCTCTTGGGCTTACAGAAAGACACTGACCATCTCAGTCTCGTCCATTGGGGGGTTTACTCTGGCCGCTTGTTTGCGCCACTTAATAGCATATTCTCTAAAGCTTTCTGAAGATTTCTTTTTGAGATTGGACAAAGAGTTTCTATCTGGAGCTATGTCCACAGTGACTAGAATTGTCTGATGAAGTCTCGGGCCAAATCGTCCCATATGTGCCAGTGGGAGATGTCCTGGTCCATATACCATTCAGATGCAATTCCGGTTAAACTCTCCCCGAAGTAAGCCATCAAGAGTTCTTCCTTTCCGCCTGCTCCTCTTAACTGATTACAATACCTTTTCAGGTGGGCTATGGGGTCTCCATGTCCATCATACTTTTCAAATTTGGGAGTCTTGAACCCGATAGATAGATGAACATGCAGAAACATGCACAAGTCAGCGTAGGAGACACTCTTCTGGCCACTCAGGCCTTGCATGTTCTTAAGACTTTGTTCAATACTTTTTATTTTCCGAGCGATCTCTTCCTGCTTGGGGTTCTTCACCATTTTCTCTTGTTCCATAGTAGACTCATATCAAGGGTGCTGAGGGTAAGAGTTTGGGGTGACATGAGCCGTGTCCAAATGAAATGGTGGTGCTTGGAAAGTAAAGGTTGATGGATCAAAACCTGGCCCGGATACTGTTGCCGGTGCCGTAGCAGAGATTGGGGGTGTGGTGAATATGTTGGAAGATACTCCCAAAAATAGTGCCTGGGGGCGAACCTCAGAAGGCATTCCGATGAAATGTGTTGACATAGTTGGGTACCCGAACGGGGTGGACGGGTAACTTATAGGGACGTTGGAGGTTCTACTTGTTCTGGGAATCAATTCGGGAAAACCAGGGATGGCACTAGGTGGTTCTCTACCGTTAGGGAAAGCGTCCCACATCTCCAACATGCGGCGATGCAGTATCCTATTTTTCAGCAGTTGTTGACTCATATGTTGGGATAACCGATATTGGGCTTTCCTCTGAGGAGTTGATGATTGGTAGGTGACTTTCTGACGTCATTTCGACAGTCCTTTTGGATCTCGTGAAGTATGGGTGTGAAGCCAGATTACCGCAAAAACCAACTACCTAGAAACAGAACCTGCTAAGAGAAATAACATACACCACAAAACTGTTAGATTGAGGCATTTAGCACATAGGGAATCGCATGTTGGGGGTATGCAAAGCACCTAGACAGTTAAACACTTTTCTACATGTTTTGCAACAGTTGAGTGTCTCATCCCGGCTTTTGTTGTCTCCTAGATTCTGAATTTTTACTTTTCTTTGCTCCTTTTTCAATATTTTCTCTCTTTTTCTTCTCTCTCTCTCTCTTTTATTTCTTTCCTTTTTTAGGGTTATGATTGAATCCTATGTGTATTGCCTACGTATAATGACGCCGCATGAATCAGATCATCATGTAGTTCAAGGGATAAAGGCGAAAAAGGAAGAAACATTTTGATTTTCAAATTTTCATTAAATAAAAACTCTTCCTCTATTACAATGACTCCGACATACTTGAAAATTAAAAACCAAAACAGACTCAAAGTAGACTAGACATACTGTAAAATAAACTGGAATACAGACTCCAAAAAGAAAATCGGGGGTACATAAGTGCCTCCACTACTATTCCGGGGGTCCGCGGGACATCAGTCGGTCTTGCCGCGGGCTTGTGCCATATCTTCTTGGAGGCGATATAATTCGTCCATTATCTGACGGACAAAAATCATCACAACAGCGAAGAAGGTAGATCTGGTCATATCCTCGCACTCATGGCATTTCGTGACGACATAATCAGGAATTTCTCTAACCCTTTCTCTAATGATGCCTTTTGTAAAACCTCCTTTTTCCCCAAAAGGGGGATATGGGAGTAGGGAGTTTTTCCTTTTACCTCTTTGTTTTGAGGTCAGTTATCGTGAAAAAGAAGAAGCAGGTCCAGAGGGGGTGCGTCGTCACTGGTGTTGGGTTAGTGAAGAAGAAGGGTTGCTGTTTTTTGTGTAAGGAGTCTATAGGAATTTTTGTAGTGAGATTAGGTCTTAGGTTGAATATAAATGGGCTCCAGCTTTGTGCCTTAAAATTCGGCTAAAAAATGTCTAAACTTAAGCTAAATCCCTTTTAATATAGGGTAAATATACTACATAACGTAAAAATCAATCTATTTAATTAAACTAAATTATATGTAAAATATGAAACTATTATTGGTATTTTTCAAATATCATACTAAAAATAAAAATAAGATTAGGTTAAAATCATGGCAAAAATAAAAATAATAATCCTTTCAAAATACTAATATTTCTAAAAACAAAGTGAAACTATTTTTTTGTATGTTTCGACTTTTATGAAAGGTAGATAAACTACAAGTAACTATATAAAATATCAATTATCGATTATCTAAATAGAAGAAAATATTTTTGTAATTTTTATTTTTGTGATAAAATAAAGTAAAAAGGTCAAAACTAATTAAAATAACGATATTAGACCTAAACTAAATATTTAAACACTAAAAAGTATAAAATCTCGGGAAGGGTCAAAATTACGTGTCTACAGCTGTCCCTCTTTGACTGGAAACGCGAAGAGTTTTCAGACAAAGAACGACGAGACAGGTTTCTTTACCCGACCCTTATTTAGAGAGACCTAAGACTAAATGAAAGGAGAATGTGACCGAGCCCTGGTATCTGAGCTGCCTACATAACCTTGGCTATAAAGGAATCAGGCCACGTGTAGTTCAGAAAAATGATGGAGTAATGAGTTCGAGAGTCGAGCGAGGTTCTGTCGAGGCTCCGGTCTGCGGTCCCGTTATTACATCAAAATCAAAATGAAAAAGACTAGCTAAACCTATCAGCTATGAGTTACAAAATTTCTATCTATAAATCTTCTGAAGCTTGATCTTGAGTCTTGAATGGTGCTTCATGCAGAATTTTGATTTGAACTTTGATGCTTGCTAGCTGCAGGTGCTAGTTCGTTCTTCTTTAGTCATACGAATCACGACGGGACATGCAAAGCTCGTGACTTCAGTCATGTCTTGAGTAATCCACACCTTGTCTCTGCTTCTACATTTGGATTCACTTCTCTTTTTCTTTTTCTTCTTTTTTCTTTTATCTGGTTTGAGACTCCTTATTTTGGTCATCTATTGTCGACTCGCATTATTGCCACGAGCTTATGTTACTTTTGACATGAATTGAATTCTAAAATGACTTCCCTCATTCTCCAGGTGGGCTCCTGACGCCTCTTGAACTTGAAAATTGAAAGTTGACCCTGTTCTTCAGGCGGGATTCTCCTGATGCTTCTCTAACTTGAAATTTTAAAAGCGAAAGTTGACCTTGTTCTACAGGCGGGATCCTGATGCCTCTCTGACTTGTACTTAAAATAAATTCCCTCATTCTCCAGGTGTGCGCTTGCCACTAACTTGAAACTTAAAACTCTTGAAATAAATACACTCGTTCTCTAAGTGGGCGCCTGCTGTTGTCTTAAAACTTGAAATAAATTCCCTTGTTCTCCAGGTGGGCGCCTGATGTTGTCTTAAAACTTGAAATAAATTCCCTCGTTATATGGGCGCCTGATGTTGACTTAAAACTCGAAATAAATTCCCTCATTCTCCAGGTGGGCGCCTGCCACTAACTTAAAACTTGAAATAAATTCCCTCGTTCTCCAGGTGGGCACCTGATGCTGACTTAAAACTTGAAATAAATTCCCTCGTTCTCCAGGTGGGCGCCTTCCAATGACTTGAAACTTAAAACTCTTGAAATAAATACCCTCGTTCTCCAGGTGGGAGCCTGCTACTACAACAAAACAAGACAAAACAAACTTTTCTGCCCCAGTTTGCACTAGGGGGATTTGTGAGTTGTTAGCAGAACTATAAATCACCTATGTTGTTAATGAAGGATTCCATGATGTGAGTAAAATTAAAGCCTCAACTAGGATGTGCGCCTCATGTGAGTAAAACCAAGAAAACTTTGACTAGCAAATGCGTCTGCTAAAAAAAATATGAATGTTCCAAATTAGGAAGTGTGTCTCCTAGGGATGAAGCTTGAATAACCCAAACTAGGAAGTGCGTCTCCTAGGGATGAAACCTTTAACCTAAAATTAGGGAATGTGTCTCCTAAAGAAATAAAATCTGAAAAACCCAAACTAGGAAGTGCGTCTCCTAGATTTGAGATTGATCTTGAGGAAAACTATAAACTGAGCTTGAATAAGCTGAAAATTGACCCTATTCTCCAGGCAGGACCCCTGAACTTAAAGAAAACTAAGGATTGAAAACTTAAGGAAATTAACAACTGACCCTATTTTCCAGGCGGGACCCCTGAACTCAAAAGAACTAAAGACTAGTGACTTAAGGAAACTAAAATTGACCTTATTTTTTTCAAATCCAGACTTCCTTTTTTTTATATTATTATCCTAGGAGAAAATTCATCAGACTAGGTTTTCTTATCTTAGGAGAAAATTTCATCAGACCAAGACGTTTATCCTAGGAGAAAGTTCATCAGACTAGGTTTTTTGTTTTTTTTTGATATCTTGGGAGAAAGATTCATCAGACTAAGTTTTTGATCCTAGGAGAAAATTCATCAGACTAGGTGTATTTTATCTTAGGAGAAAGACTCATCAGACTAAGATTTCGGTCCTAGGAGAAATTCATCAGACTAGGTCTTTTTTTTGGTATCTTAGGAGAAAGTTTCATCAGACTAAGACGTTTACCCTAGGAGAAAGTTCATCAAACTAGTTTTTTTTTCTTTTTTTTGGTATCTTAGGAGAAAGATTCATCAGACTAAGATTTGATCCTAGGAGAAAGTTCATCAGACTAGGTTATTTTTTTTTTTGGTATCTTAGGAGAAAGATTCATCAGACTAATATTTTGATCCTAGGAGAAAATTCATCAGACTAGGTCTTTATTGGAAGGAAAATCCATCAGACTAGGATGTGTTACCCTAGAAGGAAAAATGTGAAGAGAAATGGCGAAATTTATGCATACTTAGCAAGACAAATAAATGCAAGAATTTGAGAAACTTTCCTTTGTCGGCTCTTCTCTTCTCTTTTCCTTTTCTTTCTTTTCTTCTTTTTTTTGTTTTTGAACCAACTTCGTTGAATTTCTTTGTTCCTATTTCAAACAAAGAAAATTTTGTCAGTATTGAAAGTGGTGGTCGGTTTGTGGCCTTGATGTTTTTGGAAGCTTGGCTTTGTGATCATCTAGCCTTTGGAAGAGCGACTGCATTGGTAGTTGGTTGTACTGCTAGGAGACTTTGTTGTTGCTTACAAAGGACCTTTACTTTCTGTATCAACCCTGATTGTTTCGCTCGAGTGCCATTTGTGTTTTGTGGCTCAGTCAGCCTTATCTCAAAAAAAGAGATTTCTTTTCTTGGATAACATTTCTGATATCTTAAATGGATTTTTCTTTTGGAGCAATTTGTCCGTCGGAGAGAATCACAACCGGTAAATGCTTTTTTTGCACGGTGTGCACACTTCATAGTCCTTGTTTGGTACTACAGAGAATCCCTGATTAACCTTAAGGTTATCTTTATTTTCTTTAGCCAAATGGGTTGACAAAAGTCTTTTAGGGAGGAGCCTTTTGCATGAATCCTCAAGGCATGTAGACTGTAAAAACTGAGTGCGCTGGCCAAATTTACTTTGTGCAACTGAACAACTGGTAGCAGATTTTGAAATCTTTTCTTGCTTGTTTTGACAATGACTGACTCAGAATGAAGGACACAGTGATGCAAAGAAACAAGTAGTAACAAGAAAAGCCCATGTCGTAAGGACAAAAGGAAGAGTTTTTTTTTTTTGCGGTAACTAGCCTTATTGATCATGACATGCATTTTGGACTCAACGGCTTGATCTGTCAAACTGATCAAGTCTTTCCTTTTACCATTCCTATGACCTTTGAATTCGGGCTTGTTCGTACCAATCATTTGCATCAGCTTCACGACTCACTATCGACTACTGGTGCCCCGAAGGGTTTTCACCAACAAGTCTCTCTCATTTATTTTTCTCTACTTACCGGCGCCTTACAGTGCCCGTGAGGGTTTTCACTAGTAAGACTCTCCCATTTTCTTCTTTATTTTTCTTTTCTTTTGCTTTCTTGTGTGAGCAACTTGAATGTGACCATCGTTGCACATTCCATGCTTTCTTGGGCGATCAACTGATAGTGTTCTATGTCGCATGACAACCGTTGCTCATTGCATGCTTCTCTTGGCATTCTTGAAGGCATATCGGGAGGTCTTTATTTGGAAGGTTTTTGGATAGGGTTGGAAAGGAGGGTCGGCATGAAGGCTTAAAGTAGACTCAAAATGAGTGGTTATAAACTTACAACTCTTAGAATTGACTCTTTCTAAAAGTGAAATAAAATTTATGCCCCAGTTTTAGCTACTGGGGATTTTTTGGACTTCTTTTTTTCTTTCTTTTGACTCTTATTTGGTTGGACCGAACCATGTAAGGCTCCCTACGTATCTCTTTTTAAGGAATCAGGCCGAACGTAGTTCAGACAGCTGACCTAACTATTTTTCATCTTTCTTTCTTTTTCTCATGTTTTATTTTTCATTTTTCTTTATTTCTCTTTTTTCCAAAACAAACTGCCCCAACTTCTTTTTTTAGGGCATAGATCTCAGACTATTATTTTTCTTCTCTTTTTTTTCATTTGAACTTTCTAAGAGTTTCCCCAGTTTGTAATCTTGAGACATGGACCTTTCTTTTATTTTATTTTTTTGCATTTTCACTTCTTTTTTTTCTCGTTTTTTTTTTTGGACTTTTGACTCTAAACTGATTCTAAAAGAGGGTGGTCAAAGAAAATAACACAGGCTCAAAAGGGGTAACAAAGGGTATAGAGTGTTTGGGTAGCAGAAAAGAAAACCTCCAGGCCTCGAGAATACCAAAACATATTATCTTTTGCGATCATAGCATTGATGAACATGTCTATTTTCTTGGTGTGTCATGGTCGAAAGACACTTTCCATCCATTAATGTCAAACTTTCAACCAAGCCTCAATTGATTAAACATCCTCAAGCCCGATCTTTATAATGATTTGAAGATGAATTTTACTCAGCCTTAATTCAAAAGTATTTCAACTCTTTATGCATCCTCAAAAGTGTCTCTTTCTCACTTATCTCATTCAAGACTAAATCAGTTTTTAAGATCTGGCCAAAATTTCCTCATGCATGTCATATCATTAAAACTGTCGGGAAAACAAACTAAGCATGGAATGACACAAAAGGACAAATTTTGTTTCAATGAGTAAAGAACAAGACAAACAACCTAAAATCTGAGTTACAAACCCCAAAATAACCCGGATAATGAAAATAGCAACAAAACAGACAGATAAGACTGACACAAAAAGAATAGAGGGATAGAAGGGTATGACTCAATAAAACAAATAAAATCTAGATCACAACCCTGAAATAACCCAGATAATAGAAAAAATATCAAAACAAGCTACAAATATTCTTTCCTAGTGAGGAGGGAATGACTTTTCAATTGCTAAGCCTGACATTTAGCCATAAATTTGCTCATCAGAATTAGCAGAACCTTCTCCAATTTCAAAATCATTAACTTCAGTCAGCGAGTTCCTGAGAGGATTCTTATACTCCCTGTCACCATGCAGCATCCCCACAAAGTGTGCATCATCATGTGTAGATAAAGGATTTTGCGTGATATTCTGGGTGTCACTGTCTTGGATCACAATCAGATTTTCTTGGATCATCCTTTCTATTTCTCTTTTCAAATCCCGACAGCTTTCAACATCGTGCCCCTGGGCATTGGAATGGTATTCACACCTTTTAGAAGGGTCAAAGCTTCTTGCACGTGGATCCACATGATTTGGAGGAATAGGTGCAATCATGTCATGATGCTTTAATTTCTCAAACAAGTTTGCATATGACTCTCCAATTGGTGTAAAATTATCTTTCGACCTTTGTTATCCTCTATACCTCTTGCTTGGATGTGGGTTATAGGGCACTTGGAAATTCTGTGGAGGCTGGTGGATATTTTGTGATGCTCACCTTCTGGGGTGTCTTGGTGGCTGGACATTATACTCAGGTGGAGCAAAAGAGTATTGTGGGTTCTGAGGTGGATAGGATTGCTCAGGGGAATCAAAAAACAGATGAGGCTGGTCATACCTTCGAGATGTTCTCCTAAGACCTCTTCTCAACCCTGATTCCATCATGATTTCTTCATCTTTCTCATTCATGTCACTAAAATTACCAGATTCAATTTGGACAACCTGAGTTACGGCTTTGAGAACTGCTTGGCTTATAATTTTTCCTGTCTTAAGTCCATTCTCAACCATTTCTCCCATTTTGATTGCTTCCGAGAAGGATTTGCCAACTATGGACATCATGTTTTGAAAATAATCTGGCTCTTGATCCTGAAGGAAGAAAGTGATTAGCTCATGGTCATCCATGGGTGGCTTAACTCTAGCTGCTTGCTCTCTCCATTTAATGGCATATTCCCTAAAACTTTCAGTTGGTTTCTTCTTCAGGTTTGAAAGGGAATTGCGGTCCGGGGCAATGTCGATGTTGCATTGGAACTGTTTGAAAAAGGTCTGGGCCATGTCATCCTAGACATACCAACGAGATGTGTCTTGATCAGTAAACCATTCAGAGGCTACCCCCATAAGGATTTTCCCAAAATAAGCCATCAGTAATTCTTCCCTTCCTCCCGCACCTCTTAATTGATTGCAATACCTTTTGAGGTGGGCTATGGGGTCTCCATGTCCATCATACTTTTCAAACTTGGGGACCTTGAAACCAAGTGGCAAACAAACGTCGGGGAACATACATAGATCCCTGAAGGCAATACTCTTCTGACCAGCCAACCCTTGTATGTTTTTCAACTGTTGTTCTAAGCTTTTCACTCTTTGGGTCATTTCTTCCTGTGCCATCTGTTGGGCATGCTTCTCAATATTTGCAGGAAGATCAAATAGGTACGACTGGTACTCAGGAGAGTGATATTGTTCTTGATGGTTAGCAAATTGTGACTCATGAGTTTTCCTCTGTACCACTATTGGTTGTGGGACAATGAAGACAGACGTAACAGCAGCGGGTGTCTGATTGGTTGTCAATGGCACACTTTGGGAGCAAGCAACAGAAGTTCCAGCTATAGTCGTGCAGTTGGGATAAGGACTGAACCCAGGTGGATAGGATTGATCAGGCAATGAGACCAGAATGACAGTAGTTGTGATGGGTGTGAACTCTGGGAAACCATGAGAAAAAAAGGGCGGTCCTTGGTCATTGGCCCATGCTTGACACATTTCAGCCATTTTCTGTTTCAGTATTCTATTTTCCTCAACCACAGTGGACTCTTGTTGAACCCTCTGACCCCGAGTCTCACGAGCACTCGTAACAGCTTCGATGTCAGTTGTCATTGGCATTTTCTCTTGGACCTTGTGAATTGTGTTGCAGCTTACCACAAACCGACCACCTCAAAAGATTTCTTCACAATCCAAAATAAAAGACACGTTAGAATGGACTCAGTCAGTCCTTATTATCCTTGTTTTCACTTTTTTTTCATTCGATTGAACCTGATGTGGGTTGCCTATGTATCATGACGCCGCATGAATCACATCTTGCGTAGTTCAGGAAGATCAGGAATAAAGGAAATAAACTAACTCTTTTTTGAATTTTGAATTTTTTCGTTTTTAATTTTCGAAAGAAAAAAAAAGACTTAAAAGAAGACATAAAATATTTTTTTTTGATTTCGATTTTCTCTTTTTTTCCATTCTTTTCTTTCCGGTGAATTTCGAAAGAAAAACTTCTAAAGAAGAAAGAAAAAATATTTTTGAATTTTTGGACTTTTATGTTATTATGAAAGAAGACTTCTAAAGAATTTTTTTTTTTTGAATATTGAATTTTCTTTCCAATTTTCGAAAGAAAAAATTCTAAAGAATAATGAAAATATTTTTTTGGATTTTAGAAGAAATTAAAATAAAATATTTTTGGATTTTTTAAAATTGGGGACTCAAAGAAAGACTTTTCTAAAGTATGAAGTAAAGGAAAATATTTTTGGATTTTGAAAATTGGGGTCTCAAAGAAATATTTTCTAAACAAGAAAGTAAAGGAAACTATGTTTGATATTTTTTTTAAATTGGGGAAAAATAAAAAGGTAGAGAATATCTTTTGAGATTTTTTTTAAAAATTGAGGGCCGGAACCGATGAGGTTTGCCTACGTATCTCACATCCGGTGAGAATCAGACCCGCATAGTTCTGCTAGTTTTGACGAACTAGGGAAACATGACTTTTGAGAACATTGGCTTATTTTCTTTCTCCTTTTTTTTCGAAAATTTTGGGAGAGCTTCGGAATTTTTCAAATACCTACCTCTCACTCTCGATTTTTCTTTTCGATTTTTTTTTTTTTTTTTTTTTGATTTCTTACCCTATTTTAGAAGCCAGTCAACATGCAAGCCGAAACAAACAGATACGCAAGTAGCAAGTAAGATGCATCAGGATGGTCTTTTAATCTGGGTGCACCTGTCCTAAACGGACCCAACCCCTGTGTTGAGTCCCCAAAGTCAAATGCACGTGATGCAAACAAGCGTTCCTAC
>MDKJ01146757.1:0-26498 GCA_005239525.1 Nicotiana knightiana | reverse complement strand
TGCAGCCGGCTAACTCAGAATAATAGTAAGTGACACAGAAAGAGAGCAGAAAGTTTTGAGTGTGAAAGATAGAGTTTGAATTAAGTGTGTTCGTGTGTGTTTAGTTTAGTGTATGAGTATGTATCAGTGCATTGTGTTGGTGAGTGTGTACATATATATAGTAGTGTAAAACTAGGTAAAATAAGGTAAGAAACACAATTAGGCAGTAAGTTATGGAGCTCAGAACCAATTAGAGCAAAAATCAGTCCAACTACTCCCTTAATTAAGGGGGTGATTTCAAACGGTAAAAGACAGGAAACAAGTAAGGAAAGGGATTATGTATGACTGGAGCATAAATAAGGAAATAATTTCAATCAGTGCAAGTAATTAGGCTAGGTACAGAAAGGTCTAATTAATGAAACAATCAGTAAGAACCAAATAATAATAATCAATCACATAATAAGGTAAGAAAAATAGTTTACAGGTTGGAAATCAGTAAAGACATCATCACAGAAAATCAGTAAAAGGTGTTAATCACAGAAAATTAGAAATTCAAATAGGAATAGTGTTGATGAAGGGGAGAGTTAACACAAAACTTTATGAACAAACGGAATAAACACATAGTAGGCAAGAAGAAGCAAAAAATCAGAAACCCTAATGGACACAGTGGTACAAATCACGTAGAATCAGGGATTCAACCAGAAAACAGTAATGACTAGAGGAATTAGTAGAACACACGTAATATAAGTGGAAGAAGCAAGAATCAGAAACTCTAATAAACATAATAGGTTAGAAATCACAAAATACTCAGATTAATCGAAGCAGATTCATGAGAATCAAACATGCAGACAAGTTGAGAGAACGAACAGCAAAGACGAACTCACAACCCAAAGATTAAACCAAACAATTAGAGGTTTTCAACAAAACGATTTAGGTAAAGGGAGAACCCAAATGAAAATAGTTTAAACATAATAAAAATCATAGAATAACACCTTAAAAATGAAAGAATACTATTTTGGAAAGGGAAGCTTAGAAACCCTAGTTATGAAGATGAAGAGATGCTTCGAAAAACAGAAAGTTTTTTACAGAAAATAGTAAAATAACTCATAATACTCTTATATATATTACAGATCTAAAGAGTAAGGGATGAAATTAGGGTTTTGAGAGGAATAACTCAGAGATGGGGAGAGACCGGCTTAGAAACCATAGGTCTAGAAAGAGAATAGATCGATCTTACTCAGAAGAGCCATGGTGGCCTGAGAATGGTGAGCACGGACCCGGGGAGGGTAAATGAACAACCAACTGGTCCCTTGAGGACCTTAGGGATGCAAGAATAAGGCCATGGAGAGGAGCCATAGAGGCCAGGGGTGGTGGTAGAACCACCATTATTACCAGCGAACCAGAAATGGCTAGGGGATTAAGGTTTGGGCAGAGGAAATCTTGAGAGAGAAGGAGAGGGGGTGTCGGAGGAGAGAATGAGAGTGAAATGAGGGGTTTGGGGGGGTCGTTTAGGTTAAATTAGGAAAGGAGAAATCCGGGTCGTTGATCAAAACTGATCAACGGCCAAGATTAAATCTGCACTAGGCCGGGTAGATTTAGGAATTGGGCTTGGGGTCTATTGGGTTTATTTAATAAGGTTTGTGGGCTGGTTTAATTAGGCTAGAATTAAAATAAAAGTGGCTCTTTGTTAAATACCCATCTTAAATTAATTAAAATAATTTGTAAAAATAGCTTATAATTATAAAAATGAATTTTATGCATAGACAATAGTTTTAAAAAGTTTATTTAGTATTTACAATATAAATGATTAATTTCTGGTGAAAAAATGGTACAAAACTATATGATTGGGCTATAATTGCAAAGTTTTTGCAATTATAGCCAAAAGGTGCCAGTTTGGCTAATTATGAAATAATTTGGGCTCAATAGGTCCATAAATATAAGTAGTAAATCAAGAAATGTTTCAAAGTCGTTTGTGATGCAATTTTGTAATTATATATTGGAAATAAAGTACTGGAAAAATTAATAAAACGTAAAAAAATTATGAAAAAATACCAATTGATGCTAATGCATGATTTTGAAAACATATATGCAATTTGAAATATTTTAGGAAAAATTGGGTATCAACACTCTTAAGATCTGGAGGCATTATTTTATGGGGTATCATGTAGGGTTTACACTGATCATCACAGTTTGCAGTATTTGTTCAAGAAAAGGGATCTCAATTTGAGGCAGTGCAGTTGGCTTGAGTTACTGAAGGATTTGATATCACCATTCTTTATCATCCGGGCAAGGCGAATGTAGTCGGGGATGCCTTGAGCAAAAAGGCAGAGAGTATGGGTAGCTTGGCACTCATTTCAGCAGAGGAGAGACCACTAGCTTTGGACATTAAGTCCTTGGCTAACAGACTTGTGAGGTTGGATATTTCAGAGCCCAGCCGAGTTCTGCATGCGTCGTTGCCCAGTCTTCACTATTGGAGAATATCAAGACTCGACAGTTTGATGATTTGCACTTATTGCTTCTTAGAGAGACGGTACTACAGGGTGGTACCAAGGAGGTTACTATCAGCGAGGATGGTATTATGAAACTCCAGGGTCGTCTATGTTCTTAATATCTATGGCTTGAGGGAGAGGATTCTAGAGGAGGCACACAGTTCTCAGTATTCCATTCATCCAGGTGCTATGAAGATGTATCGCGACCTGGGGCAGCATTATTGGTGGCGGCGGATGAAGAAAGACATAGTTGAGTATGTATGTATGTAGATGCCTAAATTTTCAACAGGTTAAGTATGAGCACCAGAGCCCAGGTGGGCTACTCCAGCAGATGACTATACCGGAGTGGAAATGGGATCGCATTATTATGGACTTCGTAGTTGGGTTGTCGCAGACCTTGCGGAAGTTTGATGCAGTTTGGGTCATTGTGGAAAGGTTGACCAAGTCGGCACACTTCGTTCCAATTGTGACTACGTATACTTCAGATAATTTGGCCCAGATTTATATGCAAGAGATAGTTCGGTTGCATGGTGTAGGGTTGTTCATTTGGATCAGATATCCGAAATCCGAACCGATCCATTCAATTTTGGATTTCGAATTTCGGATTTCAAATTTCGGATTGGATCGAATTTCGGATTGTGTTTATTAAAATTTTAGTTTTCGGATCGGATTCGGATTAGTATATTTTAATTCGATCCGATCCGAAATTCAAAGCTATTAGGCAATGTATAAATACCACACTTTAATTTCGGATAGTTAGTACTTCCTTCACTTCTTTCTCCAAGTTATTACCTTTAATATTGCTAGATTTAGCTATATTGGCACCATAATACTCTCATAATTTTATAAACATGAATTTTCTTAATGCATTGCCTCTTTTACAAAGAAAATATACATATTAGTTTGCAACTTTGAGGCATAATAAGATCTGAAATCCGATCTGATCCAAACTTTAAAATCTGAATCTGATCCGATATAATTCAGATCGGATTCGGATTGCATTTTCTAGAATCTGAAACCGAAATGTGCTAAATCCGATCCGATCCAATCCGTGCACAGCCCTAGCATGGTGTGCCAGTTTCCATCATATCATATAGAGGCCCTGAGTTTACTTTTCAGTTCTAGAGAGCAGTACAGAGTGAGTTGGGGACCTGTGTAGAGCTCAGCACAGCATTACATCCACAAGCCGACGGGAAGTCACAGAGGATAGTTCAGATCTTGTAGGACATGCTCAGAGCATGTGTTATTGACTTTGGAGGGTAGTGGGATCGATTCTTGCCCTTGGACAAGTTTGTTTACAACAACAGTTATCAGTCCAGCATTGAGATGGCTCCATTTGAGTCTTTATATGGTCGGCGATATCGTTCTCCCATCGGGTGGTTTGATCCCGACGATAGGGGTGGGCATATATCGAGTAAAATCGATAATCCGGATCGTTAATTATTTATTGGGTTATTGGGTTAACGGTTCGGTAATGGGTTAAAAATAAATTATTGGGTTATCGGTTCGGGATTGGTTTGGCAATTCTATTATTGGATAAAATCGATAACCCAATAAGGATTAACTAATTTACTAGTTTATCCTTAAGTATATAGATACTAGGGTTTCATAATTCATAGTTCACTCTTTGATTTCCCTATTCTTTCTCAGTTTCTCCGCCTCCCACCCTCACCATTTAGCCCGTCAAAACTTAGGTCGGCATCAGTCTCCTCACGCCCTCACCAGTCAGCCCGTCAAAACTCAGGCCGATGTCAGTCGCATCACGCCCTCACCAGTCAGCCCGTCAAGACTGTGGCCGGTGTCGGTCGCATTTCTCAGCTTCTTTCTTTCACTCTTCAGTCGCATCTTCACTTCATTTCTCAGATCCATCATATTCTTCAGTCGCATACTCACTTCACTCTTCAGTCGCATTTCTCAGTCGCATTCTTCAGCTTCATCTTGATTCTTCGTGTAAGTTTTTAGTTGCTTAATCTTCATCCTTTTCTTAGTTTGTTTGAAAGCATTCTGGCTCTGGATTTTTCTTAGTTTGTTTGAAATCTGAAGTGAGATTTGTCATGTGCTTTAATAGTTGAGATGTTACAAATTTATCTTGTGTCAGTTGTTATAAAATTTGTATTTCATAACTAATAAACTTTTTAATCTACATACATAATATATGTACTAGAGTAAAAAAGTAGATATCAATGTACAAAGAGTTACTTCTAGTCGTTTGAACAAAGACGATCTTAAGAACATTGATGTTATTTTACTGACCAACTACTTGAATTAGAGATTATTGATATCATGTAAATGCAAATTAAGAAAAGTAAATAAGGCCACTTAGGTATTATTGATAATTACATTGCTTTAAAATAATGCTATCTGATATGCTCGAATTTTTATGTGTTTCATTTTAATATTTTGTTGCTTCGATGCTTGATTTCTTTTAATTTCAAACTCACAGTGACACAAATGCATGGCTGAAAATATCATGACTGATAAGGTGATTGGTTAAAATGGAGCTTCTAATTCAAATGCGACAGCACAATCTCAATCAGTTCAATCGACAGTAAGGAGACAAATAAAAAAGAGGTCTCCTGCATGGGATCATTTTGACCAAATTATCGATTTGGAAGGAAATCAAAAGTGTGTCTGTAAACATTGCAAAAGAGAATATTTTTCCGATTCAAAAGATAATGGTGCGAAATCACTCCTTACACATATGGCTAATTGTACAAAATGCCTTTAGATGTTGCAAAAAGTCAATAAAAATAGCCTTTAAACCTATTCTGGGGGGTAATAAGGGTGATGTCGTTGTTGTTCCTTGGAAATTTGATCAAGAACAATGTAGGAAGGCTTGAATTTGAACTATTAGTACTATGTTTGTACTTTGGACTTGTTAATCTTAAGGTTGCTTCTGCTTTGTATTGTTATTAATGTGTTTGAACTATTACTTTGGACTGTTTGTAGTGTTGAACTATTAGTTAAAGTGTTGAACTGTTAGTGTTGAACTCTGTTCTATTGTTGAACTGTTAGTGTTGAACTCTGTTCTATTGTTGAACCATTACTTTGGATTGTTTGTAGTGTTGAACAAACATGTGCATCGCGTCTGACACTTGTATTTGTTATTCATTTAGATCCCTTGTATTTCAGAAAGTGTTGAAGTGAAAATATGACTGGTATTTTTTTTCGTCACTGACTGATATTGGGATTTTTGTTTATATTTTTTGGGTTTAAGAATGAAAGATAGAATCTTTGGTTAGTGTTTATTTTATTGGATGTTGCAATAAATTTAAATTCTTGTGAAATAGAACAGTTTGAAAAGAGTTTTAGCAAAATAGTTTTAGAAAAACATTCTTAAAATCTTATAAAACTGTTTTAGCATACCGAAACTATTTTATACATTGCGAAACAGTTTTATATATTGCTAAACTGTTTTAGTTGCTTTATCTCATTGGGTAAACCAATAACCGAACCGATAATGATTGATAACTGATTAACCGATAACAAATATCTTAACGGTTTGGTTATCGGGTTATGATATTTGTAAACCGATAACTGATAGGCAAAATCGATAATATTCATAACCGAACCGAACCGAACCGACCGATGCCCACCCCTACCCGGCGAGGCTAAGTTATATGGTACTGATTTGGTTAAGGATTCCTTGGAAAAGGTAAAGTTGATTCAGGAGCGACTCCGCACAGCATTGTCCAGATAAAAGAGTTACGAGGATCAAAAAGCTCTTGATGTATCATTTATGGTGGGCGAGAAGGTTCTCTTAAAAGTCTCGTCTCGTTGAAGGGGATTATGAGGTTCGGGAAGAAGGGAAAGTTGAGCCTAAGGTCTATAGGCCCATTTTGAGATGTTGAGGCGAGTTTGAGAGGTTGCTTATGAGCTTGCTTTGCGTCCCAGTTGTGACGACTTGGCCGGTCTCCTTGAGAGTTATAGCCTCGATCCCCTATTAACTTCTTTCCCCGCATCTTTTTCTGCTATTGTGACTTGCCGTGAGGTTTCGTTTTGATTTTTTGAGTGTTTCGGGACACTTAGTCCCTAAACGGAGACTTAAGTCTTAAGAATTGGATCGTAGTCAAAACTGTGTGAAGAAGACTTCGGAATGGAGTTTCGTTAGCTCCATTGGGTGATTTTGGACTTAGGGACGTGTCTGGATGGCATTTTGGAGGTCTGTAGCTCATTTAGGCTTGAAATGGCAAAAATCGAAGTTTTGGAAATTTTGACCGGTAGTGGAATTTTTTATATCAGGGTTTGATTCCAATTCCGGAAGCTGGCGTAGGTCCGTAGGGTTGAATATGACTTGTGTGCAAAATTTGGGGTCAATCGGACATGGTTTGGTTGGTTTCGTCATCGGTTGTCAAATTTTGAAGCTTCAAGTTCTTTAAGTTTGAATCGGATGATGATTCGTGATTTTAGTGTTGTTTGATGTGATTTCAGGGCTCGATTAAGTTCGTATGTTATTCTAGGATTGTTTGGTATGTTTGGTTGAGGTCCCGGGTGACTCGGGTGTGTTTCGGATTCTTAACAGTCATCTTTCGACTTTGGGAGATGGCAGATTTCTGGTGTTCTTCAGTTGTTGGTTTCCTTCTTCGCATTCGCAAGGGGTGCTCCACATTCGCGAAGAGGATTTGGGGCAGGTGGAAATTTTATGCTTCGCGTTCGCGATGTTGGTCCTACATTCGCAAAGCTCTGAGGTCATATGCGTACGCGTTCACGAAGAGTGTCTCGCGTTCGCGTAGAAGAGATTGGTTGTTGGGTCCCCCAAGGCCTTATGCCTACATGTTCACGACGTTGGTCCCGCGTTCGCATAAGGTTGAGTTGTGAGGCCTTCGCGTTCGTGACTAGTGTATCACGTTCGCGATGTAGAATTTCTGGGCAAGAGTAAATTGCTCTTCGTGAACGCGAGGGGTATTCCGCGTTCGCAAAGAAAGGAGCACCTAGACAGAATTTAAAGTTCAAAATCGAGGGTTTTGAGTTCATGTCATAAAACTGAATTGGGAGCTCGATAGAAGGCGATTTTGGAGAGATTCTTCTGTGGGTGTTTGGGGTAAGTGACTCTTACCTAGTTTTGGTTAATCCCCATGATTATGTCTTTAATTTCATCATTTAATTAGTGATTTGGGGTGGAAAATTGGGGAAAGTTTGAGAAAAGTTCTTAGGCCGGATTTTGGGGTTTTGATCAAGATTTTGGTATCGGATTTGAGTAAATTTGAAATAGTTAGACTCATGAGTGAATGGGTGTTCATAATTTGTGACTTTTACCTGATTTAGAGACGTGATCCCAGGGAGGCTTTTTGAGCGATTTTTCAATTTCTTGCTTTAGCTTTGATTTCATTAGCTAGATTAGTTTCTTGTAGTTATATTTATGTTATGTAATTGGTTTTGGCTAGATTTGGCCTATTCGGAGTTGGATAATCATGGAAAGAGCATTGTTACGGACTGATTTGATCTTGGTTCGAGGTAAGTGGCTTGCCTAACTTTGTGGGGGGGAAATTCCCCTTAGGATTTGGTATTGTTTTTTATATGTGAGAGCCGTGTATGTGAGGTGACGAGTATGTACACGGGCTAATTGTTGTAAAAAAACCTGATTTCTGCTAAGTATCAACCTGTTTTCCTCCTTATTTGAGATATATCAACATATGTAGTAACCTGTTAGCTTAGAATAGCATGTTTACTTGCCCTAACTGTTTATTTGAACTCTGTGCAGCATGTTTTAGTGAATTTCCTGCTTTCTTTGACTTGAACTTGTTGATACCCAATTTTTCCTCAAAATATTTTTTAATTTGCATATATACCTTCAAAATCATGCTTTCATAGCAACTGGTATTTTTCTATATTTATTTTAATTTATCCAGTAATTTATTTTCAATAATTAATTACAAAATCGCATTACAAATGATTTCAAAAACCTTTCTTGATTTAATGTATTATTTTTGGTCCTATTAAGACCAAATTATTTCACAATTAGCCAAATTGACACTCTTTGGCTACATTAATAACTTTGCAATTATAGCCTAATCACATGTTTTATACTATTTTTTATCCAATAATTAGTCATTTTATATTTTAAATACTAATTAATCATTTTTAATTTATCTTCTAAGCATCGATTTCATTTTTTCATAATTATCAGCTATTCTTATAAATTGTTTTAGCTAATTTAAGTGGGTATTTAAAAATTAGCCACCATTATTTCAATTTTAGCCTAAATTGGCCTAATCCCTAACCCAATTGAAATAACCCAACAGACCCAAGCCCAATTCCTATACTACCCGGCCCAACCCTGATACAATCTCGACCATTGATCAAATCTAATCAACGGTCCAGATAATCCCTTCCATAATTAAACCTAAAGACTACCCTCACCCTCTCTCATTTTAACTCCCTCACTCCGCCCACTCATCTCTCTCTAAACGCTCCACCTGTTGAGCTTATCTTCCTCTTCTCTGACCGTCGCCTTGCCGGAAAAACATGAAGGTTTAACCACCCACAGCCTCATGGCTCCATCCTTAACATGTGTCACTGCCTTTGAAGACCTCAAGGGAACCAGAGGCGGTTCACTCGCCTCCTATGATCTCATACCATTTTTTTCGACCATCCATGGCCGTCCGAGTGAGATTTTACCACTTTCCGGTTAAAACCGGTGACTTTTGAGTTTTCTTCTCCCCTTTGGGTTCTCTCTTGGAAACCCTAACTTCTAAACCTTCCGATTATTTTGGATCTATAACAAATCTATACATATTATGAGTTCTTTCCATGTTTTCTTTAAAGATTTTTTACTTTCCTAAACGATTCTTCATTTTTCGAACTAGGGTTTTTAAAAAAAATTTCAAAACAGTTCTCTTTCTGATTTCTTAGCAGTATCTTATGGTTCTCATCGTGCTTAAATGTGATTTAAGCTTTTCCCCTTTTGTTTGATTCATTTTGATTAAACCCCCAAATTTTTGGTTTCAATCCGCGATTCTGAGTTTATTTTACGATAATGTTTTACCTGTTCTAGTATGACTACTTTGCTTTCATGTACACTGTGTGATTTTGTGATTTTTGCTCTATGTTTGTTGTTAGGGATTCTGACCCTTCGTCACTTCTGCCTAAAACATGTTTGTTCTGCTAGGTACTTTAATCATTTGTTATGTTCTGATGTGAATCCCTAATTTTGTGATTAAGGTTTCTAATTTTTCCTAAGGTGTGTTTATTCCGCTTAAGTCAATTCTATTTGCCACTTGAATCTGCGATTAGTATTATTCTCTATGGATTCTTAGTATGCCCTTAAATATGTGATATTCTCCCTAATTGATGCGGATTTCCTGTAATTAGAACCTCATTCGAGGGTTTCCTTACTGATTTTCAGAATCTAAATTATCTCTTGCCTTATTTCTATGAATAATTCTATTAATTTAATTTACATGTGCCTTCCTTAATTGGAATATTCAGAACTTAGTCTCTATTACATGCCTTATACCTTTACCATGCTGAAATTTTATTTCCTTATGTGCCTCATATGGTGTCTTTCCTTATTGATCACATGTCTCCTAATTTTACTAGGTTGAAATTACCTTATTGATAACATGTTTAGTACCGTTTGGAATTTAACCCCTTAATTAAGGGAAGAACTTAAACTGATTTTGTGTTGATTGATTCTAATTCCTTATTTTACTGCTTGACTATGGACTTTACCTTATTTCTGCCTATTTTCAAAACTATATATACTCTATGCATTCCATGGCACAGAGAGACGAATTGATCTATCCAACTCTCTCTCTCTCTCACACACACAATAAAAAAAACTCGCTGCTCTCTCTCTCTCTTCTGTGCTAATTACTACTATTCTAAGTTAGCCGGCTGCAAGCCAAGGCTAACTATTTTGCATCTCCTTCTTCATGTTTGTGTTACTGATTTTCTTCACTTCACTGGTATGTTCTAATTCAGATTTCAGTTCTCAAACCAATATGTTTCTGTTGCTATTGCAATTCACTGTGTTTCTAATTTGCTTTACTTATTATTCTGTTGTTCAACATGTAACTAGGATCTTGAACTCCCCTCTGCATGTTAAGTTAGGCTTTACTTGTCAATGACCAGCATATTTCTGTATACTTAACACCTGTTTCTTATGTGAATCCCTATGCCTATGATTGGTACATTAGTGATCATAGTCTTAGTTGTTTGGTGTTGATCTGTTAATCTAATCCAGTACTTTACTTTACCCCTGATCCTCTTAACCCTTAGGAGCTCCTGATTGCATGCCTATAGGTGTTTCTGCCTACTACATGTTTGCCCTCACATGATCTGTATTTGTCCCTCAAATCCCATTACCCCTGCTTGTGATTGATGGACTATCCCTGGTCCTTTGTGTGATGTTCAACTTCTATTCCAATCAAGTTTCCCTCTTCAAAACTGTTTTTCTTACTTACCCTTTCTCAAAACTGTTTTCTTACTTAAACCTTTTAAAAAATAAAAGCACTCTCACATGTACTCTTAGAAGTCTAGGTTCTGCCCCTTCTGTGTGAGCATTGCCTTGGGACCCTTGAGCTCCCTCTGAACTTTGACGCACAGAGGCTGGCCATTCCACACTGCACTTACTCTATGTTGGCTATGAAATCTGGGTGTGAGCACTGCCCGGGAGCCCTTGAGGTCCTTAGGGAACTTTGACACACCCGGATTATGAAAAAGCTGTGAAACATTACCTGCCATTGAGGACCTGGAGACTTGAGTCTATTCTGTAGGATCCCTATAGTTAACTTCTCATTTTCTTCTATTTCAGTTGTGTAATTCATATTCAATGGTCTGTAATAATTAATTGTAAACAACTCTGGGGTCGGATAGTGAAAAATGGGTGGGTGATATGCATGATGTAGTATAATTAAGGGTAGAGACCATGTTTCTAGATTTATTTTCTCCATGTGCAATGGCAGCCATGTTTAGGTATAACACGCCATGCATTATATATCATGCTACTTAGGATCTATGTGTATTCAACATCTCATCTACGCTTAGAAATCTTTCCTATAGGATAAATAATAAAATAAGTTGCTATTGCGTGATTCTGCCCATGTTCTGAATCTTCACTAGAAATACTGTCCTAGGATAAATAAACTGCAATCATGTCTCATCATGCTATACACGTAGAGATCCTGTTCTAGGTAAACAACCATTTAAATTTTGTCACCTATGTTATTCCTGAAATTGTGCCTAATGATGTGATTCTATGTGCATTTAGAAATCCTGTTTAAGTTATTATGCATCATGCTGCATTAGATATCATGCTATAGGATCGCATATATTTAACTGCATTTAGTCTAAATACAAAACAGTCCCCTGTTCTAAGCAACTGGTAATTAGTCCTTGCACATCTTCAACACCTAGAATTGCATGTTATTAGTTATAAACAACCTGGAGTCGTTAACAAATCTGAATAACTGTTGCATGTTATCCTACACCTAGGCAAGCCTTAGGTAATTAACTTTAAAAAAAAATAGAATTGTCTTTGTGATAATGTTTAACTATCAGCATGCTTAAAACCAGTAGGCAAGCCTGATTAAGACTTCCTCTCTGAGTTATGCAATAAATCTGTCTTTGTGTTATCACCTAGATACCATGCTCTAGGATTCTGAATTAATATGGACCTTAGTTGTGTATGAGACATGGTTTTTATGTGTACTATGTGTGGAGGTATACTTGAGCCTTTTATTTGCTTTCCATGCTCCCCTTAATTGAAGTCCTATATGTTTTACTATGTGTCGCCTTAGTATTTTACCTTTAAAATCTGAGGGTCGGCCTAGCACCTCCCTTTAGGATAGGAGTCCTAATTTCCTCCGGGACTGATAGGAAGGGACGGGTAACAGCATGCAATAAAGGTCGATACCAACACTCATTTTTAATAACCTTACGAGGAGGGAAGGGAAGAATATGGATATGATGATCGGTGCGCTAATGCCACGTGTAGCCCCTCTTCGAAGAGTGATTACCGGGTATTGCATTGATGTGATCCATATTATTATAAACCTAGGACACTTTTATATGCTTCGCTCATAATCCTTTTCGAAAGCTAATCTTCTTTACTGTTTTTTTTTAGAACATCTGCATGCTTAAGACTTAAATCCCCTCTTATTTGAGCTTTTACTTGTTATTTGCTAATTTTACAAATTCACGAAACCATTTGGTCGGGAACCACACTTGTGGATCCTGAGGGGTTCCTAACACCTTCCCCTTAGGATAATTTCAAGCCCTTACCCAATCTCATGTTAGTAACGTAATTTTAATTGAACCCCTTAGGTGCCCTAACACACCGTTAAAATCGTTAGGTGACGACTCTTCAAAATATGCAAACACCTTTCCCAAAAGGAATAAGTTGTCCCAACCAATGTCATAAACCCGATATCCGCGAGGAAAAAGGGAGCGCGACAGCATGGCGACTCTGTTGGGGATATCCAGGCTTTTACCATTCAAAGTGTTTCGTGAATTTTGCCTTTAATTTTAAATACTTGCACCCTTTCCTATTCCCTTTACATGCAATTAATTGTTTACTTTGGGTATTTACTTTCCTTCAAAAACGAAACTGACATGTCTCTTTGTTTTCTTTTGTAACTGCTTTAAATCATTACTACCGTTTTTACCGCTTTCTTTAACGTGCAAATACGTGACAACTTGTTTTAATACTTATTATTGCATAATCATGCTCAACATCCATACTCCTCTTGTGCCAAACAAAATACTATAGCAACGTTTGATGAGTGGTTGCGCTCTTCCTATACTATTACCCATTAAATTCGGAAAGGCTTATTTGCGGTGAAACTAGTCGATCAGCGGTGCAGTCGACGGTTCCGTGCCTTTCCCCTTGAGTTGTCCGCTCAAGGGTACCGTTCTAAAACCCCATAGAAACCTTACTCTATTGAACTGTTGCATGCATCATGGTCAAACCTAGTCGAGCTAAAGTGTCGTCCGCATGATAGCTTTTAAGATAGCCTTATCCATAAGTCCACCGGGTTTCCTTAAACCCAACTGGACGCCCTCACGTTCTGTGCATTTATTTGGAGAACTAAATTCTTCCTACTAATTATTGACGATAAATAGTCGAGTCCAGTGGGGTAAGGGCCTAGCTTTATTTGCTTTGTAGAAAAAATGAGGCACAAAGTCCCCAGATTAAGCATGGTCTCCAATATCCACCCAAAACTATTGAGTTGGTTGGAGGATCTAAACTCTAGCGACAAAGCTATCATCAGGTAACAATTGGGTAACCTACCATCTCTCTTGGAAATCCAGCCTAACAAAATGATAGTAGAGGCTGCTACCATGTTCTGGGATCGTGAAAGGTCCGTGTTCCGCTTTGGGAACATAAAAATGACGCTTTTGATAGAAGAGATAGGAGGGCTAGCTAAACTAGTATGGGAGACTCCAGGGTTGTTGATGCCTGAGAACCGCACAGGCAAAAGTTTCCTCAAAATGATGGGTCTGAAAAAGGACGCAGAATTGGCATGTTTGGAGGATTCGTACATTCCTTTTGACTACTTGTACGAAAGGTATGGCTACAACAAATCATACCGTACCTACCATGACGAGTTTGCTATCACCTCTATGGGACACATCCATCGCCGAGTGTTCGTGTTTATGGTTTACTTTTTGGGTTTGATCGTGTTCCCGATGAAAAAGGAAAGGATCCATACCAGGCTAGCCATGGTAACTAAGACCATAGTGCAAGGGGTAAATGTGCAAGACTTCAGCATTGTGCCCATGATCGTTGCAGACATATATCGGGCCTTAGAAAGGTGTCAACAAGGAGCAAAGCATTTTCAAGGTTGCCATTTATTACTTCAACTCTGGCTCATGGAACATCTCTAAAGAGGCGAATATCGACAAGACATTCACCGCAGAATCTGGGATGACCACATCGCTTTCCATCACCCAAAGCGAATGAATTATATACCTAATATGTTATCTCGGCCTGAAAATGCCGACGGATGGGTTGAGATTTTTGATAACTTGACTAAAGAGCAGGTTCAATGGATATTTGAATGGTTCCCGACGGATGAGTTCATCATTCGATCCGGAGACGCATCATTTCTGATACTGATTGGTCTAAGGGGGACATACCCTTACGTCCTCTTTGAGTTATGAGGCAAGCAGGAAGGAAGCAAGTCATCCCTAGGGTCGAGAAGATGAACCATCTTCGAGCTGAATGTCAAAATAATGACAGTCCTCACAAGTGCCAAGCTCAGCACCTGTGGCACTGCAAGGTTATACTTGAGAAAGACACCATCGAGCCAGACAGGTATCATGTTGGTTGTACCCCTTTCTATCTTGGTTAGTTAGAAGAGGATCTGGGTGGTCAAAGCAAGTCGGGATACGTACGAGGTCACAGGGTTATAGATTAAAGGGACGAGGCACAAGTCAAATACAACCAACTGCGCAAAAGGATCCGGGAAAATGAGGATGACCACCACAAGATACATGAGTCCCACAAAAACCTGATCGAGGAATGGAAAGACATGGCTATCAATGCCAACAAGAGGCCGGGGTACTTGGAACGAGGTATAGTCGATATGGAAGAAAAGTTCATCAAAAGAGTTGAAGATTGTCAAAAGGTTGAGGGAGCTGCAGGGGGATACCTAGCCAGAACCTACCTGTTTCTGGGACTTCGCGAGCTGGGAAAACTGTACAAGGAAAGCAAGAATGCCGAGTCTGGGGAAGGTCCTTCTGGGACCAAGTAGATAGGGGTGTCTTTATTTTTCTATCAATGTAATAAGGCCAATGGCCATTAGTGACTTTTATTTTTCGTCTATCGTTTTGGGATTTGTCTATTTTTCTTATCAATAAAATGAGGCATTTAGCATTTTAAGTTCTCCAAATCAATTTGTCGCTAGGCCTACCTCGGGCACAAAGAGGTTCCCAACTTAGGACGCGCTTTACATTTCCGCATTATGTGTTTAAATACCGCATTATTCTTTTCATAATCCTAACTGACTTGGTTACCTTTTGTTTTTATTTTTTTACTCCCTTCCCTAAAGGTTAGTTCGTGCATTCTGGCACCATCAGCCTATCGCACCAGATCCAAGGGCCCTCCACCTACTCCTCCTCCTCCTAGTCCTCCTAAGGGCAAAGACAAAGGAAAAAGTAAGATGGAAGAGTCCAGCGGCACCAGAAAGGAGAATATGATTGAGCGTGTAGAGGCCACTGATGGCCGAGGTATTCAGGTCCTGCATGAGAATATGTCACCACTTGAACAGAAACTGCTGAAGTTTCAGGAAGAACTCGATCAAGTCAGG
The DNA here is from genome assembly GCA_005239525.1 of Nicotiana knightiana. Lineage (NCBI taxonomy): Eukaryota > Viridiplantae > Streptophyta > Magnoliopsida > Solanales > Solanaceae > Nicotiana > Nicotiana knightiana. The sequence goes on along the minus strand of MDKJ01146757.1, from coordinate 10,777 downwards.
AATCTGGCCAACTTGTCATTTTCCCTCAACGTCCCCGACGTCAACCTTCTGAATGCTCAAAATCCCGCACCTCACAATCACGCCACTCCCCCAAAGAACCAAACTCTCCTGACGCAGTGCAATGCTTGCCACACCTCAAATAACACTCAACTACTCATCCTAGAACCTCAAAACCCCACAAAGGACCATTTCCACACATATAAAAATCCCATCTATGTGGAAACCGTGACCCACTCTGCTCCGCCTATCCCACATGCATCCAAGTCTGACGAAAAGGACTTACTTATCAGTAACCTAGCCGAGGAGCTTTGGAAACTGACCAGCTGAGTCCAGGGTGTTGAAGGAACCAATGGAATTGAAGGGTTGAATTATGAAGACGTTTGTATCCAACCTGATGTCGAACTGCCCGAGGGGTACAAACCTCTAAAGTTTGAAATGTTTTATGGTACTGGTGATCCGAGAGTCCATCTGAGGACCTATTGCAACAAATTGATTGTCGTGGGAAAGTATGAAAGAATCCGTATGAAATTGTTCATGAGGAGTTTGAAGGGAGACGTACTTTCTTGGTACATCGGCCAAGACCCCAAGAAATGGTCAAACTGGGTAAGCATGGCGTCTGATTTTATGGACAGGTTTAGATTCAACACAGAGAACGCACTAGATGTGTTCTACATTCAAAATTTGAAAAAGAACCCCACAGAAACTTTCGCGAGTATGCTACTCGCTGGAAGTCCGAAGCCGTTTAAGTCAGAGCTGCTCTAGAGAAAGAGCAAATGAACAAGTTCATTGTCTGCGCTCAGGACCCACAGTATTATGAACGGTTAATGATGGTTGAAGGCCACAAGTTCTCTAACATCATCAAATTGGGTGAGCGGATTGAAGTAGGTATTAAAAGCGGTATGGTTACAAATTTTGAAGCCTTGCAAGCCACTAACAAGGCTTTACAGTCCGGTGGTATGTCTAAGAAGAGAGACGTGGGAGCCGTAATGGTTGCACAAAGAGCCAAGTCCCTACTCAAATACCAAACTTATCCAACACCTCCACTCACATACCAGCCAACCCCGAATTACCAAGCACCTTCACCAAATTACCAAGCTCCACCACCTTCCTACCAATCTCCACCGCCCACATATCAACCTGCTTCGCCTAGATACTCACAACCCGCTCCTGTCTACCACACTTATAATTCCCAGCCATCCCAATACCAATCACCCCCTGCATGCCAAAACTTCCCTAGACCTATTGACCAGCTATATGAGAAGCTCAAAGTTGTTCGTTATATCACACCTATCCCTGCTGCCACCCCTGAGAACCCTTCTCAATGGGTTAACCCAAACATATCATGTGCATACCATTCCGGCATGAAAGGACACACCATCGAAGAATGCCGCTCTCTGAAGGACAAAATACAGGCTCTCATTGACAAAAAGATTGTTGTGGCAAAAGACCCCGCTCCAAACATCTGTGACAATCCTTTGCCAGACCACAAGGGTAGAGGTATCCATATGATTGAAATAGAAGATGATTGGTATCCCGAGGGATCAATCGGGTTGATCGCAGAAAGCGATGACCCAAAGAAACCTGCACTCACTCTCAAATCGACCATAGTCCAGATTCAACCATCTGAGGACACTGAGGTGAATATGTCTATAACATTTGAGTTTGAAGCAGCGCAACCTGCAAAGTCACCAGTGCCAATTGAAGTTGACTTTGTATCTCCAGCAAATGCACCGACACCATTCGAGGTCGCAGTCTTGCCACCCCGAACACACATTCCATTTGAAGAAAGGATGGCTGCGCCAATTCCGGTGGCAATGTCAACCACGCCACCCTTCTATTCAAACGCTATCCCTTGGAACTATACAGTCGAGGCGAGAAGGAAAGGCAAGGTTAGGTCTGAGGAAGCTGTCGCAGCACAAGGTATGACGAGAACTGGTAGGGTTTACACCCCTGAGCATCTGGATGAGTCAAGCAAGCAGGCTACCAACCAGCCTCCCCTTATCGAAACAGGTCCTGATGACCTTTGGAGAAAGGTACAGGATAAGGAGTATTCAGTCATCGGCCAGCTGAACAAGACACCGGCACAGATATTCATCCTCTCTCTACTGCAGAATTCCGAAACACACAGAAATGCTTTGTTTAAATTGTTGAGTGAAGCATATATGCCAAACAACATCACTAGCGGGGAAATGGCCAATATGGTATGCCAGTACTGGAGAGTCATAAAATCACTTTTCATGAGGAAGAGATACCACCTGAAGGATTGGGGCACAATAAAGCGCTGCATATCACCATACAATGTGAAGATCATTTCATCACGAGAATCTTGATCGATGGAGGTTTCAGTATTAACATATGTCCGTTGATAACACTCAAGAAATTGGATAAAGGGCTACATGAGATAAGGGATGGAGCGATTAATGTGAAAGCCTTCGACGGTTCTCAGGGGTCCACCATGGGGGAGACCAGTCTATGTCTGTAGATGGGATCGACTTGGTTCGAAGTGGATTTCCAGGAGATAGATGTGACAGCATCCTATAACCTGTTGTTGGGACGACTTTGGATTTATGCTGCTAGGGCCGTAGCGTCAACACTCCATCAGGCGGTAAAGTTCTAGTGGAACCACCAAGAGGTGATTATTCATGGTGACGATAGCAACCCCATTTATAGTCGTCAAACTATTCTGGTGATTGACGGAAAAAGGAAGATAGGCAGGGGAACATACCACCACATTGAGCGGGTCAATGCTATCGACAAGGACAAGTGGTGGGATAGCAAGATTGAAAGAATCCTGAACTGGAGAGGATATGAGCCAGGCAAAGGGCTCGGTAAGAACCTCGAAGAGATCACGAAGCCCATAAAGCTCAAGGAACATGGCACCACTTTTGGTCTGGGGTATGAGTACACTTGGCATGAATTCAACAACTGGTCGCCACCTTGGCGTGGTCCCTATTACCCTTTGGAGCAGCTGATAACTCATCTTTAGCAGACTTTCAAGCAGGCTGACATTATTTACGGATCAGACGAGGAAGAAGCACTTGCAGCGATAAGGAGTTTGTTCCTAGAGGACGAAGATACGGATTGTTGTGATGTTCTCGATGAGGAGGGGGAGGTAGGCCCTTACATACAAACAGTAAGCAAGGGGACATATCTCAAGAACTGGTCTATCAAGATGACCAAAGCCTGACGAGCCTCGGGGTAGCAAGGCTAAAACAAACATTATTTACTGTTTTATTTATTAAATGATTGTCCTTTTCCTGCATTTTTCAATTTCTGCAATAAGATCTTCAATGTTCAAAACAGTTATTCGATTCATCAAAGCATCTTCTAAATTTCTTTTATGAATCTGATATTTATTGCTATTGTCTTCTCTCATTACTTTATTTATACAGCATTACTATTACTTGTCTTGATGAACCGATGACTGTGACATGCAATGAGAAGACGCAGCAAACGGACATTGATTCAGATGAAGACGACATACCTGACGAGATTGTCAAAGGAGTTGAGAACTTTGAGAACAGACCTAAGTCCAACCTGGACGCAACTGAAGTTATCAACCTGGGAAATTCATAAAACGTCAAGGAGACTCGCATCAGCATTCATTTGTCACCATCAGAAAAGAAAGAATACACAGAGTTTCTAAAAGGGTATGAGGACGTATTTGCATGGTCGTGTGATGACATGACTGGTCTAAGTACGTCTATTGTGGCTCACAAACTGCCAACCAATCCAATGTGTCCACCGGTGAAACAAAAGCACAGAAAGTTCAAACCCGACATGAGTTTGAAGATCAAAGAAGAAGTTACCAAGCAGATCAACGCCAAAGTTCTCCGGTTAATGGAGTACCCGACATGGTTAGCCAAAATTGTACATGTGCCAAAGAAGAACGGGAAGGTCAGGGTCTGCGTCGACTACCGGGATCTCAACTGGGCCAGTCTGAAAGACGACTTCCCCTTGCCAAATATACACATTCTGATTGACACATGCGACAAGCATGAATTGCAGTCCTTCGTGGATTGCTTCGCTGGTTATCACCAGATTTGGATGGATGACGAAGATGCTGAGAAAATGGCATTCATTACGCTGTGGGGAGTGTATTATTCAAGATGATGCCATTCGGCCTAAAGAATGCAGCGGCCACCTACATGAGGGCCATGACTACCATATTCCATGACATGATTCACAAGGAGATCGAGGTATATGTGGATGATGTCATTATCAAATCAAAGAAAGCTACTGATCATATGGAGAATTTGGGAAAGTTCTTCAATAGATTGCGAAAATACAATCTGAAACTAAACCCCCCGAAGTGTGCATTCGGGGTTCCTGCTGAGAAGTTGTTGGGATTTATTGTAAACCGCCAAGGAATAGAATTGGATCCGTCAAAAGTCAAAACCATTCAAGAGCTACCACCACCAAGGAACAAGAAAGATGTGATGAGTTTCTTGGGGAGGCTTAATTACATTACCCGATTTATAGCACAGTCTACAGTCATCTGTGAGCCAATCTTTAAGATGTTGAAGAAGGACACTGCGACCAAGTGGACCGACGATTGTCAAAAGGCTTTCGATAGAATCAAGGAATATTTGTCAACACCGCCAGTCCTAGTTCTGCCCGAGCCAGGCAGACCTCTATTATTCTATCTTGCCGTGTTAGATAGAGTTTTCAGCTGCGTCCTGGGGCAGCACGATGAAACGGGAAGGAAGGAACAAGCTATTATTACCTCAGCAAGAAGTTCACTCCATATGAGGACCGGTATTCTCTATTGGAGCGCCTGTTATGCTCTAACTTGGGTCGCCCAAAAACTGAGGCACTACTTCTGTGCATGCACAACATATCTCATATCAAGGATGGATCCATTAAAGTACACCTTTCATAATCCCATGCCCACTGGCAAGCTAGCCAAGTGGCAAATCCTGCTGAGCGAATTCGACATTGTTTACATGACTCAGAAGGCAGTTAAAGGACAAGCTCTGGTAGACCATCTTGCTGAGAATCCCGTAGACGGAGGATACGAACCCCTGAAAAAATATTTTCCTGATGAAGAGGTATCATTCATAGGAGAAGACATTGTAGAATCCTATGATGGTTGGAGGATGTTCTTTGATGGAGAAACAAACTTCAAGGGAGTCGGTATTGGAGCAGTCCTAGTATCAGAGACCGGTCAGCATTATCTTATATCCGCCAAATCCAGGTTCCCTTGCACCAACAAGATGGCCGAATATGAAGTCTGCATCTTGGAACTCAATATGGCCATCAACATGAACGTCCAGGAGCTGTTAGTGATCGGTGATTCAGACCTATTGGTACATCAGGTACAAGGAGAGTAGGCAACAAATAATTCCAAGATACTGTCGTATCTGCACCACATACAGGAATTAAGAGGTTCACAAAGATAGAGTTCCGGCATGTCCCCAGAATCCAGAATGAGTTCGCCGACGCATTAGCTACTCTGTCCTCAATGATCCAGCATCCCGACAAGAATTTCATTGACCCTATTCCTATAAAGATCCATAATCAGACAGCTTACTGTGCCCATGTCGAAGAAGAAGCAAACGAAAATCCTTGGTTTCATGACATCGATGAGTACTTGGCAAAAGGAGAATACCTGAGCTTGCAAATTCCACTCAGAAACACACACTTCGGAGATTGTCCAAAAATTTCTTCCACAGTGGAGGAATCCTGTATAGGAGGACTCCCAATTTGGGGTTATTAAGGTGTGTCGACGCAAAAGAAGCATCAAAATTGCTAGAAGAAATTCATGCTGGGACTTGTGGCCCACATATGAACGGTTTTGTTCTAGCAAAGAAGATACTCCGAGCTGGTTACTTTTGGATGACTATGGAAACGGATTGCATCCAATATGTTCGGAAGTGCCACCGCTGCTAGATACATGGGGATATGATAAAGGTGCCTCCAAGTGATCTCAATGCAACCAGCTCGCCATGGTCGTTCGCTGCTTGGGGTATGGACGTTATTGGACCAATCGTGTCTGCCGCCTCCAATGGCCACAGGTTCATTTTGGTCGCCATTGACTACTTCACTAAATGGGTCGAAGCAGCCTCCTACAAAGGAGTTACTAAGAAAGTCAGGGCTGACTTTGTCTGTGACCGCATTGTTTGTCGATTCGGAGTTCCAGAGTCAATCATCACTGTCAATGGTTCTAATCTCAACAGTGACTTGATGAAAGCTATGTGTGAAACATTCAGGATCAAACACATAAATTCAACAGCATACAGACCTCAGATGAATGGAGTCGTAGAGGCCGCTAACAAAAACATCAAGAAGATACTAAGGAAGATGATAGAAAGGCACAAGTACTGGCATGAAAAGTTATCATTCCCCTTATTGGGATGTCGCACCACTATCCGCACATCAACAGGGGAAACTCCCTATATGCTAGTTTATGGTACAGAGGCGGTAATTCCTGCCGAAGTAGAGATTACATCTCTAAGAATTATACATGAAGTTGAGCTCAGCGATGCAGAGTGGGTAAGAAGCTGTTATGAGCAACTAGCCCTCATAGACGGGAAGATAATGAATGCAGTATGTCATGGTCAACTATATCAGAACAGAATGGCCAGGGCCTTTAACAAGAAAGTCAAGCCGAGACGATTCACACCAGGGAAACTGGTATTAAAGAAAATATTTCCACATCAAGATGAAGCCAAAGGGAAATTCTCTCCCAACTGGCAAGGTCCGTACATGGTTCACAGAGTGCTGACAGGAGGAGCACTCACACTTGCAGAAATGGACGAAGAAGTTTGGTTGAAACCGATCAATTCAGATGCAGTCAAGCGCTACTATGTGTAATCTTTATGCTTTCCCAGTGATGTAAATTGAACTACGCCTGACTTGATTCCCGTTTAAGAGGGGATACATAGGCAGCCCTATGGGTTCGGTCACAATTCAATAAAAATCTATTCTTTTCCGCAATTGGAAACTGGGGAAGAATTTTGAGGAGGGACCTCAAAATTCCGAAGCGAGTAGCAGTCCACAAGCATTCACCCAGCCAACTGGGGCAGAATTTTAAGGAGTACCCTCAAATTTCTGAAGCAAGTTCAGCCAATCCCCGCGCGAGCAGCAGTCAGAGGCATCCACCCAGCAAACTAGGGCAGAATTTTGAGGAGGACCCTCAAAATTCCGCAACAGAAGATGTCGCAATGTCTCAAGCTGTGTCATGTCGGTTCATCTAAAAACAAAATTTAGATTATATATTACAAAATCATGCATATTTGTTTCTTTCTGAAGCATGCTTGTTTAGCAAACGCTACCCCAGTGATACGGACAGTATCATCACGATAAAGCAAACGAGCCAACAGAGTCAGAAGGAATGCGAACTAACCTTTCCCCTTTACAAAACTCACGATCTTTCTTTGGATGCAGGCAAAAAATTTCAAAAGCCCCGAAACATATTATCCGCTCAAAAGACAGACATCGTTCCTCAAACTCGTCATGCCAACATTTATTATCAGCACAAATGATGCTTCATTATCACAATTCTCTACCACAATTTAACACCAACTAAGAATTTATGTTGTTCTTCCTTAAATCTTTCATAAGGCTACCTTTCTGCCTTCCGAGGTTAAACACTGCCTCCATCTGCATTCGCATATTGCATAAGGCTACCTTTCTTCCTTCCGAGGTTAAACGCTACCTCCATCTGCATTCGCATATTGCATAAGGCTACCTTTCTTCCTTCCGAGGTTAAACGCTACCTCCATCTGCATTAGCATATGGCATAAGGCTACCTTTTTGCCCTCCGAGGTTAAACGTTACCTCCATATGTATTCACATATTGCATAAGGCTACCTTTCTGCCTTCCGAGGTTAAACGCTACCTCCATCTGCATTCGCATATTGCATAAGGCTACCTTTCTGCCTTCCGAGGTTAAACTCTAGCTCCATCTAAGCTATGCCTTGTCAGCATCATACTATTGCATCTTCATGGGCTGAAATATCGCAAACTTATCCAAAGGCATCATCGTTTGGAGGCACCATCCCCATGGCCCGAGAACACCATGTCATGGCCTGAGGATCTCTTTTATCAGTTTGCATATCATTATTCAAAGGCATCATGGTTCGGAGGCACCATCTTCATGGCCCGAGAACATCATTTCATGGCCTGTGAATCCTGCATCAAAAAATTCATGGCCTGAGACATCATGGTCTAAAGACGTCATCCTTAACAGTCCAAAGACAGCATTCATAGTCCAACAGGAATTTGCATCATGTTTAAATTATGCAAGATATGCTTATATTACTCATTTGCAGGTAACACGGTAAGCAACAGCCATCATGGCAGGCGCGGTCCCGCCCCAGTTCTCCTAACTACCCCGTAAGCCGTTTGTTCACCCAACCTTGCACTTTGCGCCCATCCTTATAAAACTTCATCGGTATACTTCGCCGGTGGCCCCTGAACTACATATGGCCTGATTCATGTAAAACCAGGTATATGTAGGCAGCTCAGAAACCAGGGTGCGGCCTAAACCTCTTCAAACCGCTTCGCTCGGTCAAATTGGCCATCATGTCTTTACCTGACAACTCTTCCATCCTTCCCGAGTAAAGAGGGGCAGTTGTTGATACCTAATTTTTCCTCAAAATATTTTTTAATTTGCATATATACCTTCAAATCATGCTTTCATAGCAATTGGTATTTTTCTATATTTATTTTAATTAATCCAACATTTTATTTCCTATAATTAATTGTAAAATCGCATTACAAATGATTTCAATAACCTTTCTTGATTTAATGTATTATTTTTGGTCCTAATAAGACCAAATTATTTCACAATTAGCCAAATTGGCACTCTTTGGCTACAACTGCAATAACTTTGCAATTATAGCCTAATCACATATTTTATACTATTTTTTATACAATAATTAGTCATTTTATATTTTAAATACTAATAATCATTTTTAATTTATCTTCTAAGCATCAATTTCTTTTTTTCATAATTATCGGCTATTTTTATAAATTGTTTTAGCTAATTTAAGTGGGTATTTAACAATTAGCCACCATTATTTCAAATTTAGCCTAAAATTGGCCTAATTCCTAACCCAACAGACCCAAGCCCAATTCTTATACTACCCGGCCCAACCCTGATGCAACCCAACCGTTGATCAAATTTGATCAACGGTCCTGATAATCCCTTCCATAATTAAACCTAAAGACTACCCTCACCCTCTCTCATTTTAACTCCCTCACTCCGCTCACTCATCTCTCTCTAAACGCTCCACCTGCTGAGCCTATCTTCCTCTTCTCTGATCGTCGCCTTGCCAGAAAAACATGGTGGTTTAACCACCCACAGCCTCATGGCTCCATCCTAAACATATGTCACTGCCTTTGAAGACCACAAGTGAACTAGAGGCGGTTCACTCGCCTCCTATGATCTCATGCCATTTTTTTCGGCCATCCATGGCCGTCTGAGTAAGATCTTACCACTTTCCGGTTAAAACCGGTGACGTTTGAGTTTTCTTCTCCCCTCTGGGTTCTCGCTTTGAAACCCTAACTTCTAAACTTTCCGATTCTTTTAGATTTGTAACAAATCTATACATATTATGAGTTCTTTCCATGTTTTCTTTAAAGATTTTTTAGTTTCCTAAACGATTCTTCATTTTTCGAACTAGGGTTTTTAAAACTTTTTTCAAAACAGTTCTCTTTCCTATTTCTTAGCAGTATCTTATGATTCTCATCGTTCTTAAACGTTATTTAAGCTTTTCCCCTTTTGTTTGATTAATTTTGATAAAACTCCAAATTTTTGGTTTAAATCTGCGATTCTGAGTTTATTTTGCGATAATGTTTTACATGTTCTAGTATGACTACTTTGCTTTTATGTACACTGCGTGATTTTGTGATTTTTGTTCTATGTTTGATGTTAGGGTTTCTGACCCTTCGTCACTTCTGCCTAAAACATGTTTGTTCTGCTAGGTCCTTTAATTATTTGTTATGTTCTGATGTGAATCCCTAATTTTGTGATTAAGGTTTCTAATTTTTCCTAATGTGTGTTTATTACGCTTAAGTCAATTCTATTTGTTACTTGAATCTGCGATTAGTATTATTCTCTATGGATTCTTATTATTCCCTTAAATATGTGATATTCTCCCTAATTGATGCGGATTTCCTGTAATTAGAACCTCATTCGAGGGTTTCCTTACTTATTTTCAGAATCTAAATTATCTCTTGCCTTATTTCTATGAATAATTCTATTAAATTAATTTACATGTGCCTTCCTTAATTGGAATATTCTGAACTTAGCCTCTATTACATGTCTTATACCTTTACCATGCTGAAATTTATTTCCTTATGTGCCTCATATGGTGTCTTTCCTTATTGATCACATGTCTCCTACTTTTACTATCCTGAAATTACCTTATTGATAACATGTTTAGTACCGTTTGTAATTTAACCCCTTCATTAAGGGAAGAACTTAAACTGATTTTGTGTTGATTGATTCTAATTCCTTATTTTACTGCTTGACTATGGACTTTACCTTATTTCTGCCTATTTTCAGAACTATATATACTCTATTCGTTCCATGGCACACAGAGACACGAATTGATCTGTCCAACTCTCTCTCTCACACACAATTAAAAAAAATCTATGCTCTCTCTCTCTCTCTCTCTCTCTCTCTCTCTCTCTTCTGTGCTAATTACTACTATTCTAAGTTAGTCGGCTGCAAGCCAAGGCTAACTATTGTGCATCTCCTATGTCCTATTTGTGTTACTGCTTTTCTTCACTTCACTGGTATGTTCTAATTCAGATTTCAGTTCTC